>PVJO010016066.1:0-43144 GCA_004026905.1 Hystrix cristata | reverse complement strand
GGTGGCTGCGAGTCCCTTGAGCGGGTCTTTGGGCCTCTGCTGCTGGTGGAGCCGAAGGCTCCGGTGGTCCTGTAGGAGGAAGGGCAGAGGGCTCCGGTGATCCTGCAGGGGGAAGGGCAGGCGGGTAGGGGTTGGGGGTTCCAGGAGGAGAAGGTATTCCTGAACCTCAGGGTAAATCTTTGGAGGAGCCGATCGAGGGGGCTCCTCTGTAGAACTTTGGATTGCTAAGGCTCGGGAACTTGGCGGCTGCCGGGGTCGATGAACCCAGGGCTTTACCCATGGAGGAGGATTCTGCGATAAATCTTCCCAGACCATGATGTATGGCTGTTGATTCGGATGTTCATGAGGTTCTGACTGAAAAACAACCTTTTTAACTGCTTTAATAATTTCCAACTCAAAAGTCCCTTCCGGTGGCCAACCCACACCAAGGGAGGGCCAGTCGGAGGCACAGTAGGTCTGCCATGGTTTCTTCTTAACATCAGTGGACAAATTGTGAGCCCTATTTTTTATGTCAGTCCAATAATCTAAAGTCAGACTAAGAGGGGTAGTCACTTTCTGTCCCATCGTCAGTCAATAAACAAGAACAACACAAGACAAAAAGACAAGAGACACACAGATACCAAGAACGTATCGTCCTCTCTGATCTCTCCACAATCTCGAAAGCGAAAGTGTTTCGGAGGGCCGATATCCAGGCAACTTCCCCGCCAGATGTTGAACCTTATCAGGGTCCAACCGACAGAATTTTACACCAGAGGCGATCAGGCGTGCCTGATCCCCTTTCCCTCCTGGGGCGTCCCCCAGGGCTGCAGCCTGAGATCTCCTAGTACTTTTACCGATCTCAGTCCGGGAGTTCTCATGAACGGCTGGACGACTGCCCAAATCGAAAGTGCACTTTCCAGAGTCAAACAAAGGAACAGACAGACACAGAAACAGTTACAGGTGGGCGCCTTCTTACCTCCAAGAGCGATCCTAGTGCTGAGGGGTGGTTGTCATCCCGGATGAGCCCCCAAATGAAAGACCCTCAGACTGAGGAGACCCTCACTCAGTCCTTGAGGATGGCGCTCACCCCAAGAACACACGGGAATCGCTTCTTGATGCAACAGCAAGAGGCTTTATTCGGTCGACCAGCGCGCTGGGGCTTCACACGGTCCTCACGCAGGAGGGATGTGAAGAGCCCCCCACAGCAAGAAGGCACAGCTTATAAAGGCAAAAACCACAAAACGGGTGGGGGTCTAGGGGCCAGGTGCAGGTTAAGTGTGTTATACTCTGAAAGGTTCTTCCCATCTGGCCAGACCAGATACCAGGTCTATGCCCTGGTTTCGGCTCAAGTTACCGCTTTTATCAGAAGTGTTTTGCACGGCTAACTGTCAGCAATGTTCTGGCGGTTTTCTGATTAGGCAAGACCAGCTGTCCGCAACGCCTGGTTGGGCAAGGCGAGCTGCCAGCGATGGTCTTGTGGTCCCCTGGGTTGGGGTCTGTGATCCAGGCTCCTATACCTAATTTCACGGTAAAATTTATTTTCTTTCAGTTTTTGTTTTTTGAGACAGGGTCTTTCTTTGTGGTTCGGGTTGGTGTCAAACACACCATGTGGCCCAGGCTAGCCTCGAACCCCTGACGATCCTCTTGCCTCATCCTCCCACGGGCTGGAATTTACAGGCGTGCTCCACCCGTGCCCAGCTCTTTAGCCCACTTTTAATTGAGTTACTTATTTCTTCACTGTGGCGGTGTGGAGGTGAAGGGCAATTTCCCCTCCACCCTCTAAAGATTTGCTGAAATAAACTGACAAAGATTAAATAGGAGAAAACATATAACAATCTGTTAATGAACAAAAGGAGTAAGTCACAGGTTGGGAAAATCACAGGCGTGTGATTCGCTACGGGCTGACGTTATACAGAGCTTGCACACCTTCTGCTGGGGGGGTGTAGGGATGGAGAACACTTTGAGGATGCATAAATGATCGTGAGAGAGATAGCATCTGGGAGAGCTCAAAGGACAGACATCATCTCGAGGTGGCTTCGTCCTGCCTTGTCTCGCAGCTTCCCGGTGGGTTGGAGGCGGCTGCGCTCCCTGCAGCCGTCTACTCACTAGAGTCACTCTGCCTCGGAGTGACATGAGCAAAGAGGTTTTTAAGGCCTTTTTTTGTGTGTGTGGTGCTGGGGATGGAACTCAGGGACTTGGGCTTGCTAGGCAAGCACTCTGACCACTAAGCTAAATCCCCAGCCCTTTAAGGCCTTCTAATTTGCTTTGCATCAAATTGCTCAACCTGTTAAGAAAGCCCCAGCGGACGAACCCTGGAGGCGAGTCCCTCCCAGCGCCCGAGGCCGCCGTCTCCAGGTACTCAAGGCTCTGTCATCCCACCAGGAAAGTTCCACTTCCTGAAGACAGTCTCTCAGCTCATCCACACAGTGAAGATGCCCCAGGCCTCCTGCCTCCCGGGAGCTTTCCTGCTGCTAACATCCCTGGTCCCTGAGTCGATTCCTTCATTCCTTGATGCTGGAGACAGGAACTCTGCATATCCGACGTCTAACGGGTCGGGAGTTTCTTCCCGGAGGGAAACAAGCTGATAAATACCTTACGTGGTGGAGGGCTGTAAGGAAAGCTAAATCATGCCCAAGGATGGAGGTGAAGGAATTTCTGAGGAGGGCCTGCTGCATGCTGGGGGGAGGGAGCACCCAGAAGTGCTGAACAGGGGCTCCTCTGGGATCCCTGGCATTGTCTCTGCCAGGGGCCACCAGGGGCCAAGGAAGTCCCCAAAGCCCAGATGGAAACTGCTCACCCCACCCAGGGCCAGGGTGCAGGCTGGCTGGTTTCTGTCACAGAAAAGGGATTTTCAGGACACAATCCCCAGTAAGAGGCATAAAGAGATTTATCAGGCAGAATTTGAAAAGTACACAATGATGGAATCCAGCCACCACCATCCTAATCGAAGCAGAGACCACTTTAAACCCCTCCCCTCTAGGCTTTCACGCCTCCTACAGGTGCATGGTCGGGAGCTGAGCAAGCCCAGAAGGCACAGTATGAGCCCTGTAATTCCCAATCGCTGTTCAGCTCTGCTCTCAACAAACAACACACAACTCCTCGTACGTCCTTAAGACCAGTCCCAGGTGGACAGACAGACAGCTCCTCTGTGTTATATATTCTGATCACCAAGCATCTCTAAGTGGGCCTAGGCAGAAACACTACGGGCTGTAAAGTTCAGGCCCCACGGGAAACAACCAACTCCCAGGCCCCAAGACCTTCCGGAGGCCACAGCTGTAAGATAACAACAAGGATCCATAAGTCACACAGGATCCCTACCTCCAGGAAAGGAATGTCTAGCTCCTCGGGGCCCAGATACCCTCCGGTGCTGGCACTCGCAGCCTCAAGATCAGGAGGAACAAAGAAGTACCCTAACCTGCGAGAGTTTTGCTGCCCTGCCCTCACCCCCCTTCCCACCATAACACCTATATAAGCCCTGAGTCCCTTTGTTCTAAGAGCTTCGCGGTTTGCCTTTGTGCTTTGGAGAGGTTTCCCCTCCAGCTTGATTCCTAATAAAGCTCCCTGCTGCTGTCCGAAGGTCCTGGCCTCCTTTTTCCAGTAGAGTGTTTTGACACTGTGTACTGATCTCTGCCCCCAAGAGTCCCATTGTGGTTCTCCCTCTTCCCATGCACAGCACCCCCCACCCCTGCTTTATGCCCAGGAGCCTTTAAAGACTTTAGAGCCTGTAAGAGATGTAGAGAGTTGCTTTATTCTGAAATAAGCCTGTTCTACTTGTTTCCCAGGTTCTTTTCTTTTTGTCCTAAAACTACACCGGCCCTTGGCAAGGAGAGAGGCACATGTCTGGAACTGGGGATGCTAGCGAGTTTGAGGGGGAGGAAATCAGCGAGGTTTGTGGGTCTGTAGACGGCTTGGGATTGGTTTATGGGAGAAAAGTGGTGGTCTGTTCCACAGGACAGAGACAACAGTCCATTTCATGGGATAAAGTGGGGTCAGTCTGTTGCTTTTTTCTCTCCGCTCTGTTGTTCATTTGTTTGCTTGTTTTAAACTTGGGTAATCTTTTTTTCCCACAAAAACATTCTTTGAAACTTTAAAAATTTGTTTCTTTTAAGGTCGGGTGACTGTTCTTTATGTTACCCAGTAAGCTGATTTGTGGACTCGGGGTCTGGGGTGTGAGGGGCTGGAAGAAAAGCAGGAGAGCTGGACAGGGAGAGGCTCTGGGGCGGGACAGCGGGGTGCTGGGAACTGGGCAGAGGCAGCGAAGTGACCCTCTGAGGTGATGCAGTGTACTTTAACAGTATTAAGGATGCTGAAATTATGTTTGTTTGTTTTTTTTTAATTGGTGTTACTGGGGGTTGAATCCCAGGCCCTTCACACTGAGCTACACCCTTTAATTTTGAACTCTGAGATAGGGTCTCACTGGGTCCCTAAGTTGTCCTGGCTGGGCCCTACCAGTGACCCTCCTGCCTCAGCCTCTGGAGTTACAGGTGTGCACCATCATACACCCAGCTTGGGCTGTCTGACTTTAAGACCAATAAGAAGCAGGGACTTGGAGCTGTGGGTGGTGGTCCATGCCTGCAACCCAAGCTACTAGAGGGTGAAGCAGGAGGCTCCTGACCTCAAGACTCAAGACCAACCGGGCCACTTAGTGAGATGCATCTTGAAATAAAAAATTTAAAGGACCAGGAAATGTAGCTCAGTGGTTCTTGGTGGAGGCGCTTATCCAGCACGCACAAGACCCTGGCTTCGATCCCCGTTATAAGAAAAGTTGTGACCTCCTTCGTCCAAAGAGTGCCAGGGACATAGCTCAGTGTGAAGGCCCTGGGTTTTATCCCCAGTACTCTAAGAAAAAAAAGTGTTCTGAATTTAGGTAGTGGTGTCGGTCCTACAACTCTGAATATACTAAGGAAAAAAAAAAGAGACTCAGTGAATGGCACACTTTTTTTTTTTTTTTTTTTTTTTGGTGGTGCTGGGGATCGAACTCAGGCCCTTGTGCTTACAAGGCAAGCACTCTAATCACTGAGCTAAATCCCCAGTCCAATGGCACACTTTATTATCTCACTTCTTTATTTTTTTCCTGCAATACAAAGCTGCGGGTACAGCCCCAGGCCTCACACGCACTAGGCAAGTGCTTTCCCACGGAGGTACCCCCAGCCCTGAATTGTACACTTTCCACGTAGATAAGAAAAAAATGAAAGAAAAACAGGATGGACCATTCCAAACTTCCACCCCTAGGTTGCTGTGCTCAGGGATTTGGCTTTAAGGGAACTGTTACCAAATATTAGCCTGGTTCAAGTCACCGGCTAATGCTGCAAGACAGCATACGATGTCCCCGGGGCTACATCCTGCTGCAGGACGCGGCCTAGCCGCTGTCTGTCCGTCTGTGTAGCCTCCTGGGTGTGGGGCCTGTGGCAGCTAAGATGGAGATGAAGAAATTTCTAAGGTGGGCCTGCTGCATGCTGGGGTCTGTCACTCCTTCCCCGCTGTCCTACAACACAGACGCATCCCTTGGCCCGAGGCGACTCCTGTGGATGTCGCGGCAGTGAATGCCACCTGGTTTAGTGCTGGGAGAAGAACTGCTTGGTATCTGCTCTCCATGTGGTCCACTCTAATCTGTTTCACCACTTCTCTCATCACGGGCATTTCGAAGGTTTCCAGTGCAATTATCAACGTTGCCGCAGGGAAAACCTCCTAAGTATCTTGTCTTGCACATATGCAAATACAAAAGTAACATACAATTCTGAAGAGAAATTTCTTGGCCATAAGGTATGTACATTTATTTTTAGTATTTTTATAGATTTTATATTGATTTTGGTACTGTTTTCCCTGCATTTTTACATGAGTGTATATGTATATTGGCTACACACATTGACGGGTTTCATTTTGATGGATTTGTGCACATGCGTAACACTCAATCTCTCCCCCATTGCCTTCTTCCCCCTCTTGTTTTGTATGAACTTTCTGGAGGGTTCAACATGTGTAACATATTGTGATCATACTCATCTCCCCATTACCCATACTTACGTTTTCTGAACTCACTACGTAGCACAGACTGGCCTCAAATTTAGAGCGATTCTCCTGCTTCGGCTTCCTGAGTGCTGGAATTACAGGTGTGAGGCACCATATCTGGTTTGGACTCTTGTTTTGAAGAGAAGTTCAGATAAAAGTTATTGGTAAACCCAACTTTCATCTTCCATTTAGATAGCACCAGACTGATTTTTCCTAAAAACAAAAACGAAAAACTGAAACAAGAACAAAAATACTGTAGGTGAGTATCGCCGATGATCACAGATGCAAAAATTCTCAACTAGATACTAGTAAATCAAATCCAAGACTACATCGAAAAGATCATTTATCATGATGAAGTCGGATTTATCTAAACGATGCTTCGGCACACTCAGATCAGTAAAGGAAGCACATCAAATCCATACAATGAAGGCTAAAAGTCGTACAATCATCTCAGTAGATACATAAAAAGCATCTGATACAACTCAACGTACATTCATAATAAACTTTGAACAAACCATGTTGCAGGAGTGAACCTCGAAGTAGTGCAGGCTGCTCAGGACAAACTCACTGCCGACAGCAGACGAGGCGGGAAAGCTGCAAGCATTTTCACACAGCCGTATGAGGCTTTTGTTCGTTCTTTGGGTTTTTTGTTTTGTTTTTTGAGGCAAGGTCTCGCTATGTAGTTCAGGCCAGCCTTGAATTCGAGGCAATCCTCCTGCCTCAGCCTCCTGAGTGCTGGGATTACAGGGATGCACCACCAGGCCCAGCCAGCCATACACGAGTTTTCACCAGGACAGTTAAGGAAGAGAAAGAAAAGGCCAGCAAATTGGAGTCATGTTATCTCTGTGCTGATGAAGGCGCTCTATAGATGCTACCAAGACCATCAGAACCGACAAATTCAGTAACACGCCAAGCTTCAAAAATCAACACGCAAAAACAATAACTCTTTTATACACCAATACTGAGCTGGGGAGAGATAAGTCATGAAAATGATCCTACTCACAATTGCTGCTAAAAATATCTAGTAACCCTCTTATTCAAGGAAATAAAAGACTTGTACAATAAAAATTCCAGCACACTGATAAAAGAAATTAACTGAATGTCTAGCATGCACAAGTCCCTGGGGTCACCCTTCAGGGCTACAACAGCAAACAAATAAAAAAGCCCCAAGAAGTTGAAGATATACAATAAAGACTTCTCTTGGTAAGGGTGGCCCCAAGCTCCAGGCAATCTTCCTGTCTCAGCCTCCTGACTGCCTGGATCACAGGTGTGTGCCATCACACCCAGCTGCTTGGGCATTCCATTTGTGGTCCCGCTGTGTGGGTTCAGGTTAAATCTGCAGAGAAAATCTGATTCATGTAAACACACACACACCTTTCTGCGATGGAAAAAGGCAGTTTTGGATAATCCCATGTATTCTGTGTAATGGTATGAGAAGTTCACCAGTAATTGTTTCTGAAGGATGGTGGCCATGTACAAACTGAATCCACCAGAAATGCCTCCATTTTTCTTCTGAAATCCTTCCTGGTGGTACTTGGGGTCGCTACAGTCTTGCCGAGTTGCTGGGGTTGACCGTGAATTTGTGATCTTATCGCCTGACCTTCCTATATAGCTGGGATTACTTTGTTTTGTTTTATGAGACAGGGTCTCACTGTGCAGTCCAGGCGGGCTTTGAACTCACTATGTAGCACAGGCTGGTCTTGAACTCAGTGATCCTCTTGCCTTAGCCTCCCAAACTCCTGAGTGTTGAGATTACAGGTGTCCGGTGTCATACTCAGCCCCATGTAGCTGGGATTACAGGAATGCAAAATTGCAACAAGCTGAAGAATTTTTTTTTTTTCCTACATCTCCAGCCTTTGAGAGTCTTGCTAAACTGCCCAAACTATGCTAACTTTTGACTCTTCTACCTCAGCCTCCCAGAGTGCTGGTAGTTTTTGTGTTTTTCTTTCCTTTTGTTTTTGAGACAGGCTCTTCCTTGTAGTCCAGGCTGGTTTTGAACTTGCTATGTAGCCCAAATTGGCCTCAAACTCATGAAAATCCCCCTGCCTCAGCCTCCTGAGTGTTGGGACTATAGGCATGCACTACCACAGCCAGTTAGCCTTAAAGGTTTTTTTCCTTTTTTTTTTTTTTGTAACAAAGATGTTTAATAGTTATGGCATTTTAAAAAATGCATATTAAATCAGATGAGTTAGATGGTAGTTATTGGGTAGATTGTTTCTAAAAAAAGTGGCTCAGGTGTTGGGGATTTAGCTCAGTAGTGGAGAGATCGCCTAGTAAGCACAAGGCCCTGAGTTTGATCCCCAGCACCAAAAAAAAAAAAAAAAAATTATCAGGAAGTTCTGCATAGCAGAAGGAAATTTTGGGGGGTTGGAGATTTGGCTCAAGTGGTAGAGTGCTTGCCTAGCAAGCACAAGGCCCTGAGGTTCATCCCCAGAACCAAAAAATAAAATAAAATAAAATAAAAAATGTGGCTTGCCATCTAAATGTTACTGGATTTGGTTTGCTCGCCTCTCCTTCTGGAGTTGGATTCCAGGCTCTTCTTGACTCGAACAAAGAATCGAATGAATCAAGCAAAAAGCAATGGCAGTTTATTTTTTTGGTGCTGGAGATCAGGCAGTTTATTTAAAAAGGCAGACACGAAGACTGGGAGAAAAATTGGCTCTGCAGAGTGAGCTTGGACCCAGTGAGAAGAAAAAGAGGGCAAAAGCAAAAACAAGAGTACGTGTTGCATCTGGAACGCAGTACAGGACATCATGGGAAGGTATGATAGCGCCAGCTCCTCATGGCTTCCTTTATTTCATACTGCCCACATCTCAAGGAAACCCGTGAGAACTTCTACATCCGGGTCCTGGGCGCCCAGGCCTCAGGCTGATGTCGGGTCCAGGCCATTCTTGTGAGAAGTCCATGTGCAGGCTTTGGGAGCTGCTCTGTGCATGTGTCTGGGATCTTACTGTTAACAGGTCACGCCTACTTCCCCAGCCAGCTGTCGCCATGCCCTAGCCTCCTACCTCATTGTCCCAGCTGTAACAAAGTACAGGGAGAGAAATGGATGAATCAATAGTCGGACTTATTTGAGACATGGTCTTGAACTCACTATGTAGTCCAGGCTGGCCTTGAACTTGCAGTGAGCAATCCTGCTGCCTCAGCCTCCCGAGTGCTTGGATTACAGGTGTGTGCCGCCCCCGTGCCCCATTTAAAATTTGTTTTTGAATCTGTATGTTAAACCAGGCTGCAAAGAAAAATTGGCCCTACGAAGGCCAAACTGGACACGCTCCAGATGGCCGTTAGGATTCCTCGTGTCAGTGACGGCAGCCTATGTGAGTAAGGCTGGTGTGCAGACAGAACAAAAACCTGTACCGTTGTAATGATAAGTTCCTGCTGGGGACTCAATCAGGACAGTGCAAAGGCATTTATCTAGACGTCTCCCACAGCCTCAAGCACTCACAGGCTGGTTTACAGCTGGGTGCAGGCTGGGAGGTGAAGCCTGGGGGTATCACAGTGTGTGGCCTGGAACTGTATGTATCCCTCTGCCCTTGATCCACATGCTGTTCCATGTTCGCGAACAACGTGTTTCGCAAGCCAGTGTTCACCAAAAATGTGCTTCCGTCTGCTAACTCGAATCAGGTGACAAACACGACCAGGCCCACCTTCCCCACACAAACTCAGCCATCTCCCCCCAAATTGTAAAACAAAATGAGTTTGCAAACTGAGGCACCACTGTACCGAAAGCAAACCACTGCAGCTCCCAACTGTTCAACAAGAGGCACGAACTGGTTCAGTAAGCCAGGCGCCTCCTGAAGGGGTCCACTCGCAAACCTAATACTTCATGTGCAGTGAGAAGGGGTGAGGACAGCGAAGCAAAGAGAGGTGCCTTTTAGCCTCAACCATGTGCCACAAAAGGAAGACTAAATAAACCAAGGAAATGTTTAAAGTGCTGAGGGCACTGAGCAAATTAGAGGTTACACAACCAGTACCTCGCTTTAATGTTGACTTATTTTAGCAATCCATAGCTAAATGCTCAGCAGTGTTGCCCAACTTGGCTGCCCCTCCCCCAGCTTCAATAAGCAAATCATATTGTGCAGAGGACTGGTCACACACAGGGGTTCACACACAAACAACACCCTGGGCAAGCAGGAATCAGGACACGAGACAAGAGGTAAGAGGAGAAGTAGGTACCCTCCGGTCCAGCAGCATCACGGCCATGGTTGGAGTGGGATGAAGTTACCAGGGAGATGGGGGTCCTTGCCCAGACCTCAGGCACAGAGCGAGTTCCTGTTCCTTGTTCAGTGTCCCCCGGTGTCACCCTTCTCTCCCGCCACGTAACAGTGCTCTACCAGCTCTGCCGACGACAGCATGACGTGTTGGCTCCACACCTCGACCCTTTGTACGGAGGGTCACCATCAATGTTATCCAGAGTCTCTGACCTGAACAGTTCTCCGTGCCGAGGTTGAAATCACTGGCTGAGAAACCTTCCTGGTCTTCTCCTAAGTCGCACCTATTTCTACCGGCAACAGTCTGGAAGATGCGCCTGCTTGGTGCCCAGAAGTCTCTGGCTCCTGGCAGCGCTGTAGCGCGTCGGGTCATCCATGCAGCGGTGCCTTGGGCCACCGTAAGCCCTTTTACTGCAGCAGGGATGATGAAGAGCAGCAGGGCAGCAGCGGCCCGGTGGCTTTGTTTTCTAAGTAAGGTCTTGCCGTGGGCTGGGGCGGTCTTGAATGTGTGAAGCTGAAATACTGGGATTATGTGTGGAGCACAATGCCCCGCTCTGAAGATAGTTTTTAAATAAAAACAAAGAAACAGAGCTATGACAATGTTTTTTAAAAAATAAATGTTTATTTCAAGTATGAAAAGTAACGTTAAGATATTTTCCAAAAATTGTGCTCCATTTCACAAGTATAAAACAAGACATCTGAAAAAAAGTTTACAATGAGGTACAAAATACTTAAGAATATACTTTGATATTCACAGCGGGTATGTCTGAAAAACACAAGTTTTACCAACATAGCTTAGAAATAAAAGTGTATTTACAAACCCAGTTAAATAAACGAGTCCTCAAATGAGGAGCAGTACTCCCTCCAATGGGCAGTCAGCATTTTCGAATGTGATGTGCACAAGCCTTCTGAAAATTAATAGTAAATGTGCTTCCCAGTATAGAAGAAGAGCAAATACCTTATGTCTTCCCTGACGAACACCATCTGTGTGTCTCACATGTGCCAACCCACAGAGCTGCCAAGCAGTTTTCACTAAGCAGAGTCACCGAAACGCATCAACCGGATGGTAACCGAGTCTCAGGGTGGGCTCCGTGGTAGCAATCCCCAGTTATTCCTGGAAGGGGCTCTGCAGAGGAGAGGACCACAGGCCCCGGGTGGCAGGGACGGCAGCGCTGGCTCACTGCATGGGGCTGCTTCCCAGGCTCCGGCCCCGCTTCTGCAGGTACAGCTGCTTGTAGGTCTGGAACATGGCCTGGGAGTCTCTCACAGGGGTCTGCTGCATCTCCCGCCCCTCCGCACTGGCGCTTCGCTGTAGGAGTCTTGAGTTAACACCTAAGGAAACAGAAATGTCACCTCGGTACTCTCATCTTAAACATGAGGAACACCATTTTAACTAGGAGGGAAGACACCCATTCATCTGTGGGAGGAAAAAGTCAAGCATTAAACAAAAGTCTGACCAAGGAGGGTTGCACTGAACTAGAGAGATCACCGTTACTGCAGGCCACGCCTCTAAGGCCGTGTTTACTGTCTCCGCCCCCATCTTCACTGCCCAGGGCCGTTCGCTCCACCTCCACACCTGCTCAGTCAGCTCTGCCTCCACCTGCACGCTTTACCCAAAGGTGACCTCGTCGGCAGCTATCTAAAGGAGCGATTCACCAGCACTCTGGGAGGCTGAGACAGGATTGCCAAGTTTGAGTCCAGCCTGGGCAACAAGGTAGGATGTGTCTCGGGTACAAAGGTAGGGATGGAGCTCAGTGCCAAGACCCCGGGTCCAATCCCCAGGTACAAGAGAGGATGAAGAGGCGGGGAGCCTGAAGAGAACAAGCCCCAAAACAGTCCCAAGAGGGAATGAGAGGCAGTCTTGCTCTTCCAGCCTCCTGCCTTCTGCCTCTTCATCCCAGGACCCATCCCCTCTTCCTAACACCTCTGGGTGAGCCGAAGAGCCCGCATCTACTCTCCGACCCGGCCCGGCTGCTTTCTGCCTGTGGCAGGCCTCTGAGAGGCCCCCTTGGGCTGCATCCTGCTCATCCCCGCTCCATTCCTGCCGGAGGGTCTCACCACATGCTGCGCCTCTGCGCGGGGCGGCTGGAGGGCTGTGGCTCTGCACGGGAAGGTCGGCCAGGAGAAGAGCAAGGAAGGTGGTTTACTGACTACGTGGCAAGAAGTCGCTTCTGGGCTCCTCTCCTGTGTCTTTGTTTCTCATCACCACCGAGTATTTCTGTCCCAGTCACTGTGCATTTATGCTTGTCCTGTGCAACTGTCTGCGGCTGCCACGGAGCTCCCAGGAAACGGACTCCACCAGGGCATCGGCCCTGGGAGCTCTTCCAGAGTCAGGCTGAAGTGTGCCACTCATGTCACTCCAAGGTAAGATTCCCGCACTTCCATTCCCAGTACTCTCCACACCTGTCTACACGCCCACGGCCTTCCAACGCATCTGACCCAGTTTCTACATGTCTGCTTATATATATTTTAAGCTACGCATCCGTTTCAACTTTATTCTTTTTATACACTCCTGAGGCTTTACCTTTTAGTTCTCTATGCAAAATCCCCAACACAAAGCGTATTGAGCCACTAACAAGCCAGAAGGCAAAAGCTCTAGCTCTTCAAACACCAACTCTGCTCCAGCTAAACCACTAAATACAGCGGCCAGGAGGACTAACCTGCCATCACACAAAGTACCTCAAATACCACGAGCTGTGGGCTTTGAAGAGGGGAACAGGCTTTCCCCTACATCAGACACAACCTCTCGTCTACAGGATAGACACACCCTTGCTGACTTTGTTCAGATGATCAAATGAATCAACGTCCAAATCATCTAATGGAATCTGACAAACTGTGACCCACGCTCAAATCCAGCCTGCCACCTATTTTGATAAGTAATGTTTAATTAGAACACACTCATTTATATATTATCTACAGCTTTTCTTTTGAAGACAAGGTGTCACTGCATAGTTCAGGCTGGACTTGAGCTTTTGGCAATCCTTCTACCTCTTTGCTTTGCAGCCTTTTTTATTTTTTCTTTTTGGTGCCGGGGATCCAACTCAGGGCCTTGTACTTGCTAGGCAGGCACTCTAACCACTGAGCTAAATCCCCAGCCCTTGCAGCCTTTTTCTTAATACAGTTATTAGTGTTGAGCAGTCAGGTCAAAGACCTAGGAAACTAAAATATTTACTGTCTGGTCCCATACAGGAAAAATATGCAAACCCCTTCCTTTACTCAACGTGTTGGAGATTATTTCATTAAATGGTAGTAGATTCCTGCTTCCTATTCCTCACCACAACAGAGAAAATACTATTCCTAAACACCAACACTGAATGGCTGAAAAAAGAAAATGGATAAAATGATACTCTGCAACATGATAATCACAGCACCATTTACATGTGATGGGTTACTAAATGAGTAAAATAGAAATTTAAATAGATGATGATTTTACCTATTTCTTCGCTGGTTTCTTGCATTGTTTTCTTCACAGCTGTAAATTTTATCCAGTCTTTTCTTGAACTTTTTATTCCTGAAACTATTTAAATATTCATTTTCAGATGACCAGTTATTGCCGTTCATTTATTTTACAAAGAAAAAGCATGTAAGCCTACAATAGATTTTGTAAAGCATTAAGGTACACTGTATCCATATAAAGGGCTGGGGATTTAGCTCAGTGGTTAGAGTGATTGCCTAGCAAGTGCAAGGCCCAGAGTTTGATCCCCAGAAACAAACAAACAAACAAAAAAGAGAGATACATTGTATCCACATATAACTAAAAAGGGCTTAGAAAAATTACTCCTCCTGTTTTATGTGAATATCTTACAACTGGAAAATGAACTTATAATGCCCGTAACTCCTATCTATAAATGACCATCATGCATTTTCTCCTTTATCACTCCAGTGCTTTTTGGCTACTGCCCACAGTGGCCACTGGGGCTTTTGAGGTGTCATTTACTACTGGATGACCCTTTCATCAGAAGGCTGCATGTTACCTTTAGTGACAATACTGTCATCAACTATTAACAAGATGACAAAAGACTGACCCATTTCCTTTTTTTTTTTTTTTGGTGCTGGGGATCGAACTCAAGGTGTTGTGCTTGCTATGCAAGCACTCTAACCACCGAGCTAAATCCCCAGCCCTGACCCATTTCCTGATTAACAAAAGGACTTCGTTATTAGCCATTACACATCTCCTAATATTTAGAACAAAATTTCAAATTTACAAGGCTGCTGTGAAATTATAAGCCCAAAGGAAAACTTAACAAAAATCAAGACTTTTAGAACATATGCACACTTGACACTTTCCCAGCTTTATCTAACTGTTGCATCAGGTGGGGATCTGAGAGGCAAAGTGTCCCCTCATGAAGAGGCCCTCCAGGACAGAATGAGGAACTCAGAAAACGAAAGTAATAAGCAGGAGTTTAATAATAACATTGCTGGGGTTGGGGATTTAGCTCAGTGGTAGAGCGCTTGCCTAGCAAGTGCAAGGCACTAAATTCAATCCCCGGCGTCCAAAAATAATAATAATAATAATAATAATGATATCATTAAAGCAAGGACTGTCAAGCAGCAACCTGTATGGCAGGGAGAAGCTCGGGAGATGATTAGATAAATCTGGCTATGACTGTCTAGAAGGCACCATACTGAGTTAAACATTTAAAAATGTTTCCAATATAATAATGTCACCATAATTACTATGGCAAAGAGGTATGCTCTCTAGTTTTCTCAATACCAGAGATTTGGCTTGGGGAGGGTGACACAGTCAGGGAGCTATTCAACTGATAAAGACAAAACCAATGGCTCCCCGATCATGTCATAAAGCGTTTGCTGTCTAGATGTGATCCTAAAACTAAACCTACTGATCTCACTACAATGCTAATACACCTACTCCTTCTGGCTGTTCAACAATTGAGGTTTTGAGACCAAAACAAAAATAACTGGGCTCAGATAGCCAATATTTTGGCCTTGGATCTCCTGAGCAAGGAGAGTGGTAGACCCCAAAAGACAGAAAGCAACTTCTGTACAGTGTGCTACAAACGAGGGTCACCAGAAAAAGAGAGATATCTCCCCTTGCTTCTAAAGAAGCCACGTGATCAAGCAAGACCGTGAGCCCCCCTGGCAGTGGACACTAACACAAGAGTTGAGAGGCTCTGTGTGTGGTCCCACGAGTAAACCCTGCAAAGTCTTAACTGACCTAGACCTTTGGGAAGAGATAAATTTGATTGATCCTGGTCTCACTTTAGCTTGGTCCTAAACACCCAGCAGGAAAATATATCTGAAGATAAAAAAGTAGCAATATATAGACTAGATCAAAAGGAGATTCCAATCACTTAGCTCTACTGGCAGATGGTCTAAGAGCTGACTGGTGATCATTGTCTTTGCTAGTCTAATACTTACACCTGTAGCTCTTATATACACCAAAAATATGGCCAGGTTTCAGGGGCTATCTCCCTTTGAGCTTTCATATGAGAGACCATTCTTTAAGGAAGTAACTGAGCCAAACTTCATAAGGTTCCTGGTCTGGTGACAAGAAATTCTGTCAGCCTCAAGACAGACAAACCCCAGACCCACTCTAACAGACCTCACTTTTGGCCCTTGAACTAGGTTAAGGTCTCAGACACTGAGGACATGGACAAATCTCCAGGAAAAGACCCCTGCACATTGAATTTGATTCCACTGCAGTCAAAGTGACCCAACATAGTGATGAGATCTATCCATCATGAGTAGAGCTGGACTATTTCCTGAGAGCCAACAACGGACAACTTGTCTCCATGCTCACCAGGCCATCCAAGCTGACCTACACCTGTCTCCTCAAGAAGACTTCAGGTAAGCAACGACCATCAACTGAAAGGCTTACAAATATCTCCCCTTTTCTGATTATTTGGGGGTAGGGATGGGGATCAAACTCAGGGCCTTGTGCTTGCTTGGCAAGAGTTCTACCATTTGAGCTAAATCTCTAACCTCATCTCCTTTTCTGACTACATGTCCCGGTCTGACTTCAAAGCTTCTGTCTGCTACCTGGGCTATGTCATCACTCCTACAGCAATTTCCCTTTATAAATCTTCAAAACTTTCCTTCGGTGCTTGTCTCAAAGTTCCAGTCATATGGCCAGGTGTCTTGTGACCAATTCCTTGGCAAAATCAGGCCTATGGTGACAAGACTCTTTCCCTGGTTTTATACCTAAAGAAAAGCTGTTGTAGTGTCTCAGTCAATAGGTAGGACATGCATTTTAGTGATCCTACCACAATACAGATGGTCCTGCAGATGGCACCTGCCATGGAACTACCAGCTTCCTCCCACTGCAGCCACCTAGACTGTCTGCTTTCCTGGCCAACAAGACCTGCCTCAAATTCCCCACATAGCTCACCATCAGCAGAAAGTAGAGTGGTCATTGCCTTATTCCCCACCGTAGGGCAGTAGGATGATCGAGTCAGAGGGAGGAATGTAGGGACAGTTACAGAAGAGCAGGCAGCTTGGGGCCTGACCTGGGCAGCTAGTGTAACGGAAGTGACCATGTGCTTACTCATAACACGATGTCCTGGAGGAGACTGCCCTTTATAGGATCTTTGTGTACCTTTGCTATGCACCCGTAGCTCCCGGGAACCTTGGCTCACCCCAGAAATGAAGGCCAAGACCCTGATCCTATCAGTCGGTTGATAAAGTTATTCAGGATCAGTTTATGCCTATAAATACGGATGAAGTAAAGACACTGGGCAGAGCAGCTCATCTCCCGAGCTTCTCCCGGCCATACAGCTGGCTGTTTGGTAGTCTCCACTTCAGCAATATTATAAATAAGCCTCCGCTTCACATTGCTTTCACTTTCTGAGTTCCTCCTTCCATGCTGGATGGTTCTTCAGCTTCAACTCAGCCTCCCGCACTCTTGCTGGGGTGCAGGGACAGAACCAAGGAAGCAGAGGGTCTTGTCAGAGGACCTTTTACCTCCCAGACCCCCACCTGATGCAACATAACTCTTGTCATTACTACAAATGCACGATCATCTACAATAAGGGGTGATAAACATAAACACCGCAGGGAAACCCTGATTTGATGAGAAAAATAGAACCGTGAGCAATTATGTAAGAGACTCCTGTGGTCACCAGCCGCAGACGCCCCATTACAGGGCTATGCGCCCTGTGCAGAAAATCATACCGGACCTTGTGCAGTGGCCTGCTCCTCAGGGTGAGCCTTGAGATCATACTTGTCTTCAGCAGAGTTTGCATTCTTTAACAGTACATCTGGGCACAATTTAAACTCCAGCATGCCGGCTTTCGCGGTGGAGTCTTTCCCTGGGAAAGAGGCCCTGGGCCTCTGCTCCTGACCCTTGTCCTTCCCGAGCTTCTGGGGGGAACTGTCGAGCGTGGTGAGGCAGATGCTCTCGCGCTCTGTGCACCTGAAGCTCAGTCGGTTCAGATACGACTTCCTTTGTTCCTTTGCTCGGGGAGCCATCTCATTGCTCATGTTGCCTAATGTGTTGTCTGATTTGGTTTTAACTAGTTGCTTCACACTAACTCTTCCTTCGACATGCCTCAAAGGGTTGCATGTGTTAGAGTCCTCAGGAAGGTGGGTCTTAAGGTCTTTACCAGGGTTAATACAAACACTGGAAGGGTCACTAGAGGTCTGTACACCGCTGCCACCTTTATCACTTGAATTCTTGCAACTCTCTACTTGGGCACAAAGAGTACGGGAGCCTGAGGATGTGGAATCACCTGCGACACTTTTCAAACAGATCTTCTTGGCCATCGCTTCTTTTTCCTTCTTCCTCCGGTAGTACTCCTGCAGCGTTATCACTCTCTTAAGCTTGCAGGCCACATTTTTGGAGCCTAAGGACTTCATGGGAGATGCTGTCTTCTCTCTAATGCTGCCTCTTTGACTTGGGTCCTTGGAGTCTGGGGATCTCGTCTGTGATGCTGTCTTGTCTTTAATGATGGCCCTTTTATCTGTGTCCTTGAGGTCTGACTTCATCGGAGACACTGTCTTTTCTTTAATTATGGATCTAGCACTTGTGTCCTTGGAGTCTAAGGACTTTGTATTTAACGTTGAATTTTCTTTAACAATGGCTCTCTCATTCAAGGTGGGCAAAGTATTACATAATTTGACTGTACCTCCTGCATTTTTATTCTGTTCTTGTTTATCGCATTTCTTTTTTTTTATCTCCAAATCTGGTATTTTCCCTTGGTTTAACTTCCTTTTTCCCAAATGGCCTTCTTGGGGGCTGCTTTCTTTGCATTTCATTTTTTTCTTTTCTGGCGATAAGGACTGTTCCAAAGAGCCATTCTTCCTACATGGATCTTTATTTGAGAAAAGACCTGCTTTGGAGTTTATTGGATGTGAGTTCTGTAGAGTGTGTTTCTTCTGTGGACCTTCCTGAGAAGCTTGGTCAGAAAATGTCATTTTATCAGTAGACTGGAAATGTACCACATGAAACTTCAGTTTTACTCCTTTTTTACTTTGTGAGGGAGCTGGTTCATGTTTAGATGAAAACTGGCCAATTAATTCCTTTCCCTCATTTGCTGAGGCCGCTGGTTTTGCTTCTGAAGGGTCTCTTTTGTCACTGCTTTTACACTTAGCTGGAGTCTGACCAGAGAACTCATGCCTCCTCCTCTGAGTGCTGTCCTTCCTGGTTTTAGATGCATCTTTTATGTTGCCACCATGTATTTGAGGCAAATGCGTTTTCTCAGCCGTGGCAGTCTCGGGCATCTTTGGATTATTTGAAACACCATCACATTTAACAACAGCGACACCGGCATCAGAGGTTTCCTGCCCTTGTTTACAACTGCTGATTTCCATAGGAGACTGTGGCTCCTTCCCTTGACCCTCCTCTGCAGTATTACACCGACACTTAGGGACTCCTTCATAAATCATTGCGAGCCAGCCCAACGCACAGCAGTGGATTTTGTCCGAGTCCACTACAGGATCCGGACTTTCTCCTCCTGTGGGTGTCTGCGGATCACACTGGCTCCCAACTTCCACAACATGCTTTTTCCCCTGAGGCTCTGCCAACTGGCCTGTACTGGGGGGTCGCGGTGTGTCTCCACCACCGGGTGTGTCCTGTTCAGGAAATAATTCTTTCATCTGCTCAGAGCTCAGTATTGTAATTTTTATTTGGTCTGTGGGTTCCTTAGAGCCACAATCACTTTTATTACCACCAGTTTGATCTTCCAAGATTTGTTCTGCCTTCTTTTGGCTCACAAAACTCTCACACGCATTCACACCTTCAATGCCATAAGGAAACTCCTTTAAAAGCTCTGACAGCTGGTCGTGTAGGTATAAGGCAGGTGTGTGGTCATCATGAATCTCACTTGCTGCAGGGTTTTGGGCAGTGTCGTTGCTGGAGGTGTCAGTGTCCCCAGAGCAAATACCCTGCTGAACAGCAGAAGCTGGTGAACAATGTGCGTCCTTAGCCAGCCCCTCATTGTTAGTGGTTTTCTCCAACTTGCTTTCCTCTAGAACTCCTGGTTCAACAGACTCAAAAGATGAGGCTGGAAGCGCCGGTGGTTTTTTCTTCCCCATGACCACTATTTCATAAGGGAAGTCTGTGTACTGTATACATTTATCATTTTGAAAACAGAAGTCTTTAGTTTCAGGGGCTTGTTCTACTTGTTCTTTTTGGTGTCCAGTACTAATTGCTTGCTGACTGGGCAGAGAAAATTTCTGTGGCTCAACAGTTTCCAAAAGGGGAGAGTTGAACATCTTTGCAATCCTGGAATTATAAGATACATCTCCTTCAACAAGAGAGCAAATATTTTCAATCTGTAACAAATTACCACTCACAAGAGTTCTGTCCTTTGGTTTAGATGAGGTTTGCGGGTCATCTGGACAACAGCGCTGTTCTCGATGAGCACCAGGCATGTCTTGGGAATTGCCATCATTCGGCTCATTCTGCTTTTCCTTCTGAACTAGAGGGAAAACCTTGGCTGATGTTGCAGGGTTTGCTGCTGGCTTGATAACATCGACTTTCACAGCAGCAGGCACTGTGGGGTTTTCTGCTGGTTGATTCTCTAAGCTACAAATGCTGCCTTCTTTAATAACAGGATACACTGTTTCAGGTAGACCTCCAGGTGTTATTTCTTTGATGACATTTGAAAGGATTAAGGGCGACACTACAGCAATCTGGAGCTCTGTTCCCTTTGTCACATATGCACATGGAGAGTCGTAATTTTGCACTAGCATAGACAAAGCAGCTTCTTGCACTGGGTTTGCCGTTCTGTCCTGAGGATTTCTCTCAACTGCGCAAGGATTCTGAACAGCCACTTCCACCGGCTTTGAAATCCCAGCCGGTGGGTTTGTCACTGACTCGTTACCTTGTTTTTCCTCTGCAGGTTTTGAAGCCTTTTCTTCTGTCATTTTTGAGGGTTGCTTTTTCCAAAGATTAAGACATGTTTTTACTAATTCCATGGAACAGTGACTTTTAGCAGAAATTTCTTTTTCTGAGAATTCAGGATGCTGAGCTGGTTCAGCGGACAAGCTGTTACTTGATTTACAACCTGCTGCCATCAGAAGCCCTTTATCAATTCTAATTTTTCTTGCAAGTTCTGAAAACTTCTTTTTCATTTCTATTAGTGATTTAATATCTCTTGCTAGCTTTTCTTTTGCAACAGTTGTGTCCAGTCCTTGGCTTGAAGATGGATTGCAAGAATCCATTCTTTTCTCTTCATTATTTTGAGAAAGAGTCTGAACACCATCCACAGATCTAGACGGCTCAATAAAAGGCTGTCTGATATTGGCATCTACTTTTACATCACAGAAATTTCCAATTGTTAGGAAATTTTCATTTGTGCTTTGCCACTGCTGTTGAAAACCTTGAGAGAAGTCTTTCTTTACTTCAGAAGAGTGTATCTCTGGACTCTGAGGAACTTCCATGGACAAGAGTTTGGAGCCATGTGGAGGATTTTGCAAGGGCTGGCTTCCGTATCTGCAGTATGGAGGAGGAGGGGGCCTCGTGTTGGGCTGCAGGGCACACGGATATGATACCGCTGCAGCCTGATTTGACTGTGCAGAAGCTGGGAGCTGGTGATTCATGACCTGTGAGAGTGCAGATGGCATATGGATTTTTTTGTGACTACTAGGATCTTGCACGAAGCTTTGTGCCAAGAAAGAGTGTTGCTTTGGAAGTGGTCTGTACTCTGGGTAAGTCAGTTCATCAGATGCATGAGGTCGTACCCAATCAACCTGCTGATTTGGTAACAACTGGTTCAATCCTTGACTTCCTTGTAAAGCTACAGGAGGTCTGGCAGAATTCGGAGACACCTGCAACTGCATAGAATAGGTGTCTGAAGCTACACGCTGACTTTGCAGTACACGCGTATGAGCTGGATTAGTTCCAAAGTTAGTTTGATGAGATACAGTTGCCTCCATTTGAGAAGGCATAGAATTCATCATCGATGAGTTCAACCTCATGTTTTGTGTAAGTCCTGAAGCCATCTGCAAATTATGACTTGGTTGTGTGGGTCCTTTAGCATTTGTGTGTACTGTTCTTTCTACTGACGTTTGTGAGGCCACCACCGTCCTGTTAGGCATGTTAGAAGCAGGGATTGGAGGAGGTATGTTGTAATTTCTGACATTCAGCAGCGGCTGTGATACTGGGTTTGAATTAGTGGTATACATGCATGCTTGGTTACTTGTGGGATAGCCGAAAGAACTTTGAGACGTTGTGGAAAGTTGGTTTGCTGCATACTGCTGTGAAAGAGCAGGCTGGATTTTACGATACGGGGGTGGCAACAGAGTGTTCTGTGGCTTTGCATTCCAACTCATAGTTGACCTGATATAGCAACAGCGTAGTCAAAGTCTGGGGCTCCGAGTGTCAGGAATCTGTAAGGTAAAGATCTCTTATTAAAATGCTGTTGTGCCTAGAGAAAATTTCTAAGAGAATTAGTAGCTAACAATCATAATAACTGAAACTTTATACTAGACAAACTGTCCACCTCATAAAACTAAAGTTCGCTAAAGTCAATTAAAAACAACTGAAAAAAAAGTCAAAACTGTCCATCATACTCTACTGAGAAATAGCATTTATCTAATCTTGCTCTAATAAATTATCTTAACACCAAACAACATCCTTGTATATATGCTCTTATATGGTGCTGTTTCTAGAAATTCCCACACATAAAACTAACGTGTCAAAAGACACAAAGTTTTTGTTTTGTTTCATTTTTGGTACTGGGGATGGAACTCAGGGCCTTGGGCTTGCCCGGCAAGCATTCTAACCACTGAGCTAAATCCCCAGCACGCAAAGTTTTGATAAAGTCACAAACTGTTGTCAGAAAAGGTTGAAATAACTTATACTCTCATGAACAGCACAATGGTATATCTAAAAATGGACAAAACCATAAGCAGGAGATGCTAAGAAGGCTTTTCATAGTAAAACTATTAATAATGAACACCTAAGTAAAAAAACCATTTAGCATCACATAATTTTAGTTGACTTAAAAAAAAAATCACGAATATTGTTAGTCACTCAGCTGAATGCTACAGTACAGTCTCCTACTAGCACTGCTGCAGACGGCCCCTGACGAAAGCCACCTGACAGTCAGACTGCTCCCTGAGGGATGCTGTCTCCCCCGTGCTGCAGGTGTCACTGTGTCTTTGTTCCTGGGGGCAGGAAGCCTTTCACCATCTCCTGTTCTCAGAGAGGGAACTAAGATACAAATCATAAGATGTTTCAATCAGTAAGTGATCTTCACCCACAGAACCCAGGCTAGCCAGTGACTCGCAAGGTGCCAGTAGCCCAGCTGGCGGCACGGCAGGCCACCTGGTACTGCCTCTCTGATGCCCTCCCAACTCTGCCGTGACTCCCAGGACACCCTATGGTGAAATCCTGGCAAGGTGGTCTCTGCTGGCACTGGCCGCCACCCTTTTTGGTTTGCTTCCTTCTCTCCTATTAACCTTTTTCCTTGGTCCACCAACCTGTCCTGGAGTCACAGGTCTTCAGGAGTGGAGAGAGACTGCCTTGGGTTCATGATAACAAAATGGTGGGAACAGATCAAAAATCACAAAGTTAAAGTTAAATACCAATGTATTCATGGTACACCCAACAGCTGCAGCACATTCTTCCTGAGTGCACAGAGAATTCTGACTAGAACTGACCTTAAAACATGGAGAACCTCAAATTCTTTTTTTTTTTTTTTTTTTGTGCTTGGGATGGAACTCAGAGCCTTGCACTTGCTAGGCAAGCGCTCTAACCACTGAGCTAAAACCCCAGCCCCCCGTCAAACTCTAAAGGATTAAAGCAATTCAGAATAAGCAACAGATTAATCTAGAAATTAAAGAAAATAAAGTCTAGAAAATAAAATATAAAACTGGCAAATAATTAAAAAATAAGCAATGCATTTCTTTTGCTGTGTTTTGCCTTTTGTTTCTTGAAACAAAGTCTTACTACGTAATTCAGGCTGGCCTTGAACTCACTCTGTAGCCCAGGCTGGTCTTGAACTTGCAGGGATCGTCCTGCCTCAGGCTCCCGAGTGCTGGGATTCCACGCATGTACCACTAAGCCTGGCAGCAATGCAGTTCTAAAAATTTACTTTAACTAGGAGCCTAGTATGGTGGCATACACTTGTAATCTCATCGTTTGGGAGGCTGAGGCAGGAAGATCACTGTGAGTCTGAGGCCATCCTGGGCTATAGTGTGAGTTCAAGCCAGACTGACAGCAAGACCTTCTCTCAAAGCAAAAGAAAAAGATAGAAAAATGGAGCAAAAATAAAAACAACTTTCAGCATTAAACAAATTTTAAAAAGATTTAAGTGTGTTCACTTCAGAAATGTGGAAAGTAATCACATGAACAAAAAATTGCAGTCATTTTAACAGAGGCAAAGTAAGAATTTTTGCTATAAATCCAACAACCATCCATTAAAAGAACAACTATATTAAGAATAGAAACTGCTTTTTTTTTTTTTATGCTAGGTATCAAATCCAGGATTTTGTGTGTTAAGGATTTAGCTCAGTGGTTAGAGTGCTTGCCTTGGAAGCACAAGGCCCTGAGTTTGATCCCCAGCACCAAAAAAAAAAAAAAAAAAAAAAAAAAAAAAAAAAAAAAAGAAAACAAGACTGAGTTTGATTCCTGGCAAATAACAAACAAACAAGCAAAGAAGAAAAAAAGAAAAACTCAAAAAATGGGCTTTGTGCATTATAGGCAAGGGTTCTGTCACTTACCTAACGAATGGTAGCTACACAACTTTGGACAAAAGATCCACGAACCACCTATTCTATTCATCACTGTGCCAAAGATCCTAGCTGGGGAAGAAAAAGAAACAAAGACTACAGAGGGTAAGGACTGGAGAGGAAAACAAGACTGGATCGGGGATATTATCCAAGCTATGATCCCTGAAAATAAACAGTCTACAGCTGGCTGGGGGGGGGGCTTTTTACTTTTCTCATTGCTGGGACAAATAGCTAATACCCAAAGTTACAGGAGGGAAGGTCTATTTTGGCTCACAGTGTGTAGAGGTTTCAGTCCATAGTCAGCTGGCTCCAAGGCAGAGGGCAGGCAGAAGAAGGCACGGCAGAGAAGTGGTAAAGCAGCAGTCGCAGCCCTGCCTTCTACCTGTCCCTTTATATCCATCCAGGCTACTTGCCCTTCAAGTGGTACCTCTCATGCCGAGGGTGGGCCTTCACAATATCCACACCCAAACTATGCCAAACCAATCGGGAGACTAAATTGAGTAACTGCACACCCTTAATCCCCACCTCACATTTAAACCCAGCATCTCAAACCCTACACCCTAGGGTGTGAGGCTTGCAGAGGGCATAAAACACCTTTGATTCCACAAAGTCTTAAAATATTTGTAGATAACATTTTCTTCCCTTTTTGTTTAAATACTTGGTCTTCATTCCTGTTGTAGTCAGTGCTCACAAGAGTTTGCAGGACTGGGGCAGGGCTCCTCAACAAACTGCCCATGCTCTGAATCAGATTTCATGCAGGACCCAGAAATTCACAAGATTAGCTTACATTATTTGCCCTGAGAGTCAAATGCAGAAGAAGTGCAAGGGGCCTGTCCATGTGCCAGAGATCCAAAGAATCCAGCCAAAGGCCTGGAGCTGCGGAGTCTGAGATGAAGACTGAAGGGTCTGCGCCAGGAAGTCTGGGCGGTGCTGGAGACGGAGAGTCTGCGCCAGAAGCCAGGAGATAACACCCAAGGCGAAGGCGAAGACAGAGCTCCCCCGAAGAGAACAGCAGCCATCCTTGGTGGCGGCAAGGAAAATGAGCCACACTGAAGCTCCTCTAAGGAAAATCACTTGAAATTTCCCCTCTCATTCTCCATTTATACTGTGCTGGTACCAGTCTTCCTTTAAGTGGGTCTCTATCTAGAGGGGAGGGTTTCTGGGGATCGAACTTAGCAAGCGCTCTACGCTGAGCTAAATCCTCATCCCCTAAAAGGTGGGTCTTTTATACCCAGAACCGTGCTGACTCATTCAGTTGGGTGTTCCCACTCAACCACCACAGGTCCTGATGATCTCCTGAGTTGAAGAATTTCCTAGGCAGCAGAAGGATGGTGTGACAGGTACTGTACCTGTAGGATCCTGGAAACCCCAGGAGGGTGGCTGGCTGCTGAGAAACCCACCCCATGATCAGGACTGAACTTTCTGCTCTATTAAAGGTTGTAGTGGCCCAAGATGAAAAATTTCCATAAAGACTCTGAACTGGGCCCTCAGCAAGCAACTTTTGTATACAATGAATTTTCAGTATTTGAGAACACACACTGTAGCAGAGGTCACCACCGTCAGAGGTTGCAGGGTCCATCGTCACAGCTTCTCTGCAAACACAAACGGCTCTGCCCTGAATCTTGAAACCCTCCCGTTACCCACGCCTGCAGCAGGTGTGGCTGTCCCCGACAAAACCCAGCCATGGCTGGCCTCTTCACCTGTCCTTGCTGTGACCAAGTCTACACAATGCATACTCTTGTCACTGTCGTCTTCACCTAGAGCCACAGACCCCAATCCCTGCACCACCATTAATCACTAAAAACAACTCCAGTCCCCTTCCCTTTGCACCCAGCGGCACTCAGGCTCTACTAGGTCACTTGCTCACCAGCGCCAAGGGCTCCGTGTCCTCCACACACAAGCACTAACTCCCCAGGGCCCCATCTCCTGCCTCTGCACCTGCAACCGTGGACCTTCAACTGCTCCTTATCCTGCTCACCTTCAAAAAGATCTGCACTTCGTTCTGCTCAACAACACGCTGGGTATTCCTAACACCTGCCTGACACGCGAGCCAACGCATACTTGAAGAATACATTTTGCAGTTATTCTTTCCATTTTAACCAACACCTACTTCTAATCCAGCAGACGGAGGGGGTACCTTCACTGCATAATGCATGTGCCAAGGAGGGGCTTTCTGCATGGAAAATAGCATAAATTTTGCTTTTCGCCCACTTCTTTTTTGAGACAAGGTCTTGTTATGCTGCCCAGGCTGCCCCTCCTCTCCTTGGCTTGAGTGAGCCTCCTGCACAGTCTGCAGGTAGCTGGCGTTGCGGGTCTGCACTACTGCACCTGACCTCATTGTATTCTGACTTTCTAACAACTTTAATGATTGGCGCACTGACCTTTCAACCAATAAATGATACCCATCATGACAGTTAAATATGACTGATTTAAACCTGAATAGCACTTCAAAATTCTCTTACAACATAAAGCCTAGTTGAAACCACAAGTATGATAAATTAGATTTTAAATTGCACAGCGTTAGTGGCCACACCCCTATAATCCCAGCCCTTAGCAGTCCTCCCAACTTGTACTCCTGAGAGTTCAAAAATCAGCCTCGGTTACATAGTGAATTCAAGGCCAGCCTGAGCTACAGAGTAAGATCCTCACTCAAGGAAAATACCATGAAATTAAAATGTTACATTAAGAAATAGCCACGTTGTGTAAAAGAACAAAACAAAAATGTGGGGGTGGGAAGGGCGCCAGACAGAAAACTGCAGATGAAACCCACTGATGTATCAAATAGGACTTTAAATGTGAATTGAGCAATGCAAAAGGTAACATTAGACTGGATTTAAAAACCTATCCAGGACAGATGGACAGAGGCCTGAGCCAGCCGGTCTGCATCCTCCTGGGCTGCTGATCTGTACCGGCTCCACCTGGGCACAGGCAGGGTGAAACTCAAGTAACATCGGAAATATCTGGGACAGAAGGTACCGTTGACTCTTTTTTTTTTTTTTTTAACTTCTTTGTGGTCCACACCATCACTACCTAGTAGAGCCAACAATACCCACACCACTGAGGAAAGTTTTAGAGACATAAAGGGTAAGTAGAGGTGGGTGGGCTACCAAGGACCTCCGAGAGCTGCAGGTTGAAAGCTCTGCCCCAGACTCCACTCCTGGAGGCCAGGATCAGCACAGTCCCCAGCACTAACCACCGCAGACTCGACAGGGCTAACAAGCACAGAATCAGGTTTTGGCTTGGGAACTACCACAAAACAGTGCACATCAGAGAAATCCCACTACATGTATATGCATATGTACATATAACAACATATGTATTTTTTTCCTTTTTTCTTTATTCATTCTGTTACCTGTCTGATGTGTTCATTTTTCTATTCTTTCCTGTTGTTGTTGTTTAGGTTTTTACCTTTATTGAATCCTGCATTGCTAATATTTTTCCTTCTCTCTATTCCCTTTTCTCTCTCTCGCCTTCCTCAACCAACTGCTCTGATTTTTCTTTTTTCTTTTCCTTTTCTCTTTCATTTCTCATGAGTGAATATCTATATGGTTTGACCCACCACTCCCACCCCTCCTCCACTCTTCCTATACTAGCTACTCGAGTTTTGCAAAGTAACATTCCTTTATACTTAACCCTTGCATTTACTAGAACTCTCTTCATTGACCTCTCTACCTTTCCCTATCCCTCATAATCCACCCTACACTCAGGGTAATAACCACTTTACTAACGGGAAACCCACTACATACAAATTCCTGGTTTATACTGGATGATATTTTATAACTGTGTTGACCTTGCTCCTATGGTTAAAGATACAAAGTTAATAGTCACCACAGTCAGTCAATTTCATGAATGTAATTACTGCTATTGCTATTGCTAATGTACTAGTGTAACAAGGGTGTTATACAGGTTATAACCAGTTGTACTTTCTCATATAGCAATACTGTAATTATGTGGGGTAATAATCATTAACATAGTCCACAGTCTTGAGACAGACACAAAAGCCAAGAACCATATATACCTAGAAGACACTAAAGGAACAGACTTCTCCTTGGAAAGCATTGATATTTGTCTTCAAGTAACCTCCCATAAACAAAATATAAAAATCAACACTGAAACTAAAAGGGGGGAGTATAGGCACAAAGAAAAATGACGAGACACAGAAGTAACATACAACCCCAGACCCCCAGCCCAACCAGAACATATCCAGAGGACAATGAAATAGAGGAAGTCAGAAAACACCCAGCCAAACTTTCAGAAATTATAGCAGCAGAAGTTTAAAAACAGATGGACGAGGCTATAGAGAACATCACATTAGAAATAACTGGCCAAGTTAAGAAAGAAATGATGATCGTAATGAAAGACCTTCTTAGTGAATTTAGAGTAGACACAGATAAAAAAATCAGAGGTGCTTAGAAACACAATGGAAAACTTGACCACCTAACTCTGGATCTGTTTCATGGGTTCCATTTCTTTCCTAACAGATGACCAAGAAATCAAAAACTCTCTTGAAAGTATATGCACTAGGTTGAATGAAAGCAAACAAAGACAGAATCTCAGACCTAGAAGACAGGACTGCAGTTTATGACCATGAAAAAGGAAAACTTCTTAAAAATAGCTAGAGACTATGAAAAAATCAATACAACGACTGCAAGATGATGCAAAGAAAAACATAAGATTGATTGGAGTGAATGAAGGAGTCAGTGCAAAGGATATAAAAAGATTATTTACAGAAGTAATGACAGAAAACTTCCCAAGCATGAGAAGACAACTTGACCTATGGATAAGTGAGGCATATCAAACTCCTTTTACCCATGACCAAAATAAATCTACATCAAGACATATAATAATCAAGATTCCAGAATTCAAAAGAACAGAATACTGAAAATTGCTAGAAGAAAAAAAAAAATCACCTATAAAGGCAAACCCACCAGAATCACAGATTTCTCAACACAAACCCTCGAATCAAGGAGAGCCTGAGGCAAAATATTTCAAGCCTTAAAAGAAAACAATCTCCAACTCAGATTGATGGACCCAGCCAAACTATCTTTCAAACTCAACAATGAAATAAGGTACTTCCATGACAAAGAACTATTGAAGAAATTCATGACCTCCAAACCACCTGAACAAAATATTTTGAAGGATATCCTAAAAAAGGAAAAGGGAAACTCTAATTACAAGGACACTAATAAAAAGAATCCACCAGGCAACACAAGCAGTTAAACTGAGGTGAAACACAGAACCAAAAACAGAAAAGATTGCTGACAAAGATAAATCAATATATAACAGCTGTAACCATCAATGTAAATGGTCTCACCTCACCAATCAAAAAAGACTAGCAGAATGGATCAAGAAACAAGATCCATCAATATACAGTATACAAGAGACAAGTTTAATCCAAAAGGAAATTCGTAGACTAAAACTCAAAGGACGGAAAATAGTATTTCATGCAGCAGGAATCCAGAATAAAGCAGGGGTAGCTATCCTAATCTCAGACAAAGTGAACTTCAAAGAAAGACTGATCAAGAGGGACAAAGAAGGTCATTACATACTTCACAAGGGAAAACTCCAAGAGGAAGAAATAATGATCATTAATATTTATGCACCAAATATCGGTGCACCTAACTACATAAAACAAATATTAAGGAACATGAAAGATCAAATAAACACTAACACAATTATAATGGGAGACTTCAATACCCCACTGTCACAAGTAGATCAACTAGACAAAAAATTAACAAAGAAATATCAGAACTGAATCAAATCTGTTAATGGACTTAGCAAATGTCTAAAGAATGTTCCACCCCACAACACCAGAATATACATTTTCCTCAGCTGCACATGGGACATTCTCCAAAATAGACCACATACTAGCTCATATAGTATATTTAAGTAAATGTAAGGGAATTGAAATTATCCCATACATACTATCAGACCATAGTGCAGTAAAACTGAAATTCAATGGAAATAGAAACTAAAAAAAACACATCAACACATGTAAACTAATTAACATCCTCCTGAACAGCAGCTGGATCACAGAAGAAATTAAAGAAGAAATCAAGCAATTTATACAGTTAAATGATAATGCCGATACAACATACCAAAATCTATGGGATACAACGAAAGCAGTGCTACAAGGGAAATTCATTGCATTGAACTCCCACATCAGGAAGACACAATGAGCTAAAAAAAAAAAAAAACAATTTAATGTTGAATCTCAAACGTCTAGAAAAAGAGGAACAAATCAAACCCAAAGCTTGTACAAGAGAGGAAATTATTAAGATCAGAGCCGAAATTAATGCAATTGAGACTAAGAAAACAATACAAAGAGTCAACGAAATAAAGAGTTGGTTCTTTGAAAGATTAAATAAAACAGATAAACCCTTAGCCAATCTTATTTAAAAAAAAGACAGAAAAGACCCAAATTCATGCAATAAAACATAAAGGGTGAAGTCACAACTGACCCTACAGAAATCCAAAGGATCATCAGCACCTACTTCAAGAACCCATACTCAAACAAGATAAAAAACACTGAAGAAATGGACAGTTTCTTAGAAACATATGAACTACCAAAACTGAATCAAGAAGAGATAAAAATACTAAATAACCCAATATCAGCCATTAAAATTGAAGAGGTAATTAAAAACCTACCAACAAAGAAAAGCCCAGGTCTTGACAGTTTCATAGCTGAATTCTACAAGAAATTCAGAGATGATCTAATACCACTATTCCTCAAACTCTTTAATGAAATTAAAAAGGAAGCAGTACTTCCAAAATCATTCCTGGAAGCAAGTATTACCCCAATGCTAAAACCAGAAAAGGATCCAACTGAAAAAGAGAACTACAGGTCAATTTCTCTAATGAACATAGATGTAAAAATTCTCAATAAGATACTGGCAAACAGAATGCAACAAATTATCAAGAAGATTATACACCACAACCAAGTAGGATTCATCTCAGGCATGCAGGGATGGTTCAACATATGCAAATCAATACATGTAATACACCATATCAACAGAAACAAAGACAAAAATCACACGATCATCCCAATAGATGCTCAAAAAGCATCTGACAAAATCCAGCACCCATTCATGATAAAAACTCTATAGAAATTAGGAATAGACAGTCTATATCTTAATCTGATAAAAGCCATCTATCACAAACCAGTGGCCAACATCACACTGAACGGTCAGAAACTGGAAGCTTTCACACTGAAATCTGGAACAAGGCAATGATGTCCCCTATCACCACTACTATTCAATATAGTTCTAAAAATATTAGCCAGAGCAATCAGGCAAGAGAAAGAAATACAAGGAATAAAGACAGGAAAGGAAGAAGTTAAACTGTCACTTGTGGATGACATTTGTGGAAGACCCCAAAAATTCCACCAAAAAACTTCTAGATTTAACAACTAAATTCAGTTGCGTAGCTGGATACAAAGTCAACACCCAAATGTCAATAGCATTCCTATATACCAATAACAAACTCACTGAGAAATAAATAAGATATACCTTTTACAATCACATCAAAAAAAAAATGAAATATGTAGGAATCTATCTAACAAAGCGAGTAAAAGATCTTTTCATTGGGAACTATAGTACTCTAAAAAAGGAAATTGAAAGGGATTTCAGACAGTGGAAAGATATTCCATGTTCTTGGGTAGGAAGAAACAACATAGTGAAAATGGCCATACTTGCTAAACTACTATACAGATTTAATGCAATTCCAATCAAAATATCAGTAACATACTTCACAGAGTTAGAGAAAACAATCATAAAATTCATCTAGAACCAGAAGAGACCAAGAATAGCAAAAACAATCCTGGGCAACAGGAATAAGGCAGGGAACATCACAATCCCCGACTTGAAATTATACTATAGAGTTACTGTGATGAAAACAGCATGGTACTGGCACAAAGACAGACCTGAGGCCCAATGGAACAGGCTAGAAAATGCAGAAACAACTCCAAACACATCCGAATACCTTCTTCGACAAAGGAGCCAAACACCCTCACTGGAAGAAAGACAGCCTCTTTAATGAATGGTGCTGGAAAAACTGGCTTGCCACGTGCCGAAAACTAAACTAGATACATGTCTCTCACCATGGACTAAACTAAAATCGAAGTGGATCAAAGATGTTAACATTAAAACAGGAACACTAAATCTACTGGAGAGTAGAATAGGGAGAACTCTCGAAGACAAGGGTAGGGAGAAAATTTGTGAACAGAACCCAGACTGCACGGAAACACTACAATCAGTGCTTGGGACCACATTCTATTTAAAGGCTTTTGCACAGCAAAAGAAATCACCAATGGAGTGGGCCAAAAACCCACAGACTGGGAAAAAATTTTTGCCAGCTGCCCCTCAGACAAAGGTCTAACATCTAGAATATATAAGAACTCAAAAAAACCAAACTCCCCAGATTTAAAGACCCAATCCAAAAATGGGCATCTGAAATGAATAAACATTTCTCGGGCGAAGAAATAAAAATAGCAAATAAATATATGAAAAAGTGTTCAACATCATTGGTCATTTGAAAGATGCAGATCAAAACAACACTAAGATATCATTTCACTCCAGAAAGAACAGCTATTATCAAGAAATCAACCAATTACAAGTGCTGGCGGGGCTGCGGGGATAAAGGAACCCTCCTTCCCTGTTGGTGGGAAGGTAGATTGGTCCAGCCACTGTGGAAATCAGTGTGGAGATTCCTCAGAAAACTACAACTAGAGGTTCCATTTGACCCAGCTATTCCTCTGCTTGGTATCTTCCCAGAAGAATTAAAATCATCATATCACAGCGATATATGCACAACCATGTTCATAGCAACACAATTTGTAGTAGCTAAGTCTTGGAAACAACCTCAATGCCCAACAACTAATGAATGGCTAAAGAAGATGTGTTTTTTCTACACAATGGAGTACTACTCCGCCATAAAAAGGATAAACTAGAGACATTTGTAGTAAATGGATGCACCTTGAGAACATACTTTTAAGTGAAACAAATCAGAAACTCATGAGTACACATCAAATTGTTTCTCTGATATGAGAAACCATAAGTGTCTATAAGGACAAAGAAGTATAATAGATATTATGTAAAAAAAAAAAAAAAAGATAGTTCAAAAAAAGAGAGGAGAACTAGATAGGGAGAAGGGGAAAAAGGAGGAAGGGAAAGGGGCTGGGGATTTTGCTTAGTGAGTAGAGTGCTTGCTTAGCAAGCACAAGGCCCTGAGTTTGATCCCCCCCAAAAAAGAAGGAAGGGAAAAAGAAGAAAGGAGAATGGGAAAAATGGAAAAATGTAAATAAACCTGGTACAAATAGGGAAGGGTGGGGGAATGGAAGGGAGAGGTGGGGAAGAGGGGGGAAAACCAAGATATATCGGGTACAGGTACAAAATAACCATGTTGAATAAGATCATTATGTATACAATTTACCAATGCATGTTCTTGGTTAAAAAAACAAAACAAAACCAAATCCTATCCAGCTTGAGCGGGCAATGCTGGTGCATGCGTTTAATCCCAGCACTCAGGAGGCTGAGGCAGGAGGATTACTTTGAGTTTGAAGCCAGCTTGAGCTACACAGTGAGTTCAAGATCAGCCTCAACTATATAATGAGACCCTGTCTCAAAACACAGCAACAAAAATAAAGCCTATCCGGCTCTATGCCATCTCCAGGCTGACGTACCTTAGATCCAAAGCTATGGACCAAAGGCACGGGGATATGCTCATGACAACAGCTGCCATCAAAGCTGGCATCTTGGTTCGCTTTGTCTCTACGATGAACACCAGGGGCCGGGTCATTTATAAGAACCAAGATTCTTTGGCTTGCAGTTCTAAGGCTGGTGAGTCCCAAGGAAGACAGCTGCATGGGGCACACTGCGCAGCCAGAGACGGCACCCAGCTCAGGCCTCGTATCAGTCAGCACTTCCTAGAGAAACACTCAATGCACGATACAGAAACATGTAAGAATTCGCAAGATTGGCTTAGAGTGGCCATCCAGAGTCAGGTGTGGAACACTGCACAAGGGCTGTCTGTGCGCTGAGAGCCAAAGGATCCAATCGAAGGCCTGGAGCTCGCTGTAAGGTCCTGCGTGAGTCTGTACAATGAGGAAGGGTCAGCGATGGAAGGCTGAAGGGTCTGTGCTGGAAGCCAGGAGATGACATCCTCGTCTAGAACAGAAGTGAGCCTTCCTTCTCTGTTTCCCTTTTATAGTGTTCCGGTGACAATCCTCTCTCAAGTGGCTCTTCCACACTCAGAACCATGCTGATCCAATTGAGGTGGGCATTTCTTACTCAGTTAACTGTCAGAGGCCTGCCCCGCTCCCTTACACCTACACACAGCTTTCCACATCTCATGATGGGGGATTAAACTTAACATGCATCTTGAAAGGAGCAAACAAACTAAAAAACGTTACCAGGCACAAAGAGATATAGATTTACCAGTGACAGACCAAGACTCCCACACCCCACCTTTAATAAGACAGACAGGAAATCAACAAGGAAACAGAAGTCTTGAACCACTTTACGCAACTGCATTCCTTTCCAGTGAGTCAAAAAGAAAAATCCAGCTCACCTTTGTCAATGGTAACGCCACCTGGCAACATGATGCTGTCACCATGAGGACGCGGTCCAACGTCCCAGGCTGCCTGTAAGTGGCACAAGGTTCAGCAAGTCCTGGAACGGGCACAGGTGCCAGCTTCTTAAAAACATTTTTTTTCAGGGGTTGGGGATTTAGCTCAGTGGCAGAGTGCTTGCCTAGCAAGCACAAGGCCCCGAGTTCGATCCCCAGCACATCCCCCAAAATTATTTTTCCCTTCCTGGGATTGAACCCAGCCCCTCACCCTGAGCTACTCCACCCTCTTTCTACTTTTTGGGAAAGGGACTCATTAAGATGCCCAGGCCACCTACCTCAGCCTTCCATTTCACGATTACAGATGTGTGCGCCCATACCTGCCCTAATATACATGTTCCGCGGAGCTATGATATATATATATATAGGGCATAGTAGGGTATAGGAAGATGACAATTTGCTTCATGTATTCAATGCGTAATGACCAAATTGGGGAAATAAGTGCTCTTTCGTCTCCTCAAATGTTACTTAGTTTTCAGAATTTTCCAACGCTTTACTATTTTGAAATGGACAATCTTCTTGTAGCCAGCATACCAGAGCACCACTGTGGCAAACCAGAATTCCTCTGGTCTGCGATCTGGTGCTCCCACCTACCTGCTTTCTTTCTCCGCCTCCCTCTTCCCTGCCCTCCCAGCCTCCACAGGTGAGTGGGAACAGGTGGGACAGGGTTTGTCTGCCCTTCCACGATCTCTCCTGGCATATCTCACTTAGCACAATGATTTCCAGCTCCGCACTTACTCATACTTTTCCTTCCCAAAGTCTCGCAATATAAAGGGCAAATTTGTGCAAGGAAAACCTGCATGAATTCCTGAGTGTGCACGGTCTGAGGAGCCTGATAATCTCACACTGTCCTGCCCAGCACACAAGCCATCCTCTGCATTTGCATGGGAACCTGCTCTGCATGCACCACCATCCACTAGTCACTGTCGCTGGATGACCACACAGCCAAGGCCCATGGCCATGAACGGTGACACTGGCAATCCCAACACACCAAAAAGTAAAAGTGCATCTTTAAGTAAAAGGAAAAAGCTGCACAGGTCAGGGCGGTGGTACACACCTGTAATTCCAGCCCTCAGGAGACTGAGGCAGGAGGACCGCCACATGTACAAGGCCAGTCTGGACTGCATGGCTCAGGGCCAGCCTGAACTAAATATTAGCAAGAACTTCTCTTAGAAAAGGGGGGAAAAAAAAAAGGTTATAGCTACATCATGCCTACGCATGAAAAATGTATATACACATATTTAGTGTTCAGTGTGACCTACAATTTCACATCCCTCAGTTAAACCCCTGGGACTAATGTGATCAGTGCATAGCTTGGCTAGCTAGCATAGCTGCTGCTACCCCTACCAGCAACAGGGTTTACTGTTTGCAAGACGGACAGTTCTAACCTTGTATGGCTTGTGTCTAGATGTCCCCCCAAAGTCTCAGTCATAGGTGGGCTTTTTTTTTTTTTTTTTTTTTTTTGGTACCAAGGATTGAACTCAGGGCCTTGAGCTTGCTAGGCAAGCACTCGAACCACTGAGCTAAATCCCCAGCCCATATGTGGGCTTTTCAAAGGTGTGTGATGCTGGGATCAGGGGTGTGTGATTACTACATCAGTCCACTGACATGTCTGGTTTAGCTCTGGGCAGGAATAAAGGCGCCCCACTCTGGGTGTGAGTGCCACCCACCCTAAAAGTAAGCAGCCTGGATGGAATATAAGAGACAGAGAGAGGGTCTCTGCTTGTTGCTGGTTGCTTTATTGCTGCTGCTGCTGCTGCTGCTTGTCTTCTGCTGCCTCTGCTTGTTCTGTGATGCCCCACTGCCTTGGAGCCAGCTGATTAGGGACTGAAACCTCCACGAACTGTGAGCCAAAATAAAGCTTTCCTGCTCTATGGGTGTTGGGTTACTTTGTCTCAGCAACAAGAAAAGTAACTAAGAGAAACCTGAAAAGACAAATCTGAAAAGCTCACTGGGAGGCAAACATCCCTTGTATGTTAATACTAATAAAATGTTATGGCCTTTGAGCCAGGTGTGGTGGCCCACACCTGTAATCCCAGCACTCGGCAGGCTGAGGCAGGGGGATCACTGTGAGTTTGAGACCAACCTGGACTACTTAGTGAGACTCTGCCTCCCCAACCAAACAATAATAAAGATGATAATAAATAAAATTCTAAGCATACTGTTGGGATACAAAACTGTGGTAGACGTCATCACTTTTTCCACCCAGAACCAGCTCATCGTGGGTGTCTCTCGAGATAGACAAAACCTGAGTGGAACGAAACAGTTCCTTTAAAGGAGGCTGAACCACCTCTGAAGACAAGTCAGATAAAATGGTTGCTCCTGTCACTCGTCCACATCACTGCAGTCCCAATTCTCATGTCCAGAGACACCTTGCCAGGTGGCCAGGTGCAGGTGAGGTGTCTGCCGTGGTCCTGCAGGGCAGAAAGCCACCTTCTTGTCAGCAGGGGCAGTTATAGGCCGACAGACCTGGCTATCAGCTCCAAAGTCACAGCTGTGGCCTAGAAAAGACATTCAGAGCTGGGTGTGGCGGTACAGGCCTGGACTCAGGAGGCAGAGGCAGGAGGATCCCAAATTTGACATTAGTCTGGGTTACACACCAGGACTCTGACTCAAAAAAATGGTGTAGGGGTGGGCTGTGTATGCACCTCAGTGTGAAGGCAGCGCAGTAGTCCCCGACTTACGAACATTCCGGGGCAAACTCTGAAAAGTGTACTGTACAGTACTCACCTCATCAGACTGAGGAATGATTCTGACTCAGGACCATTCTCCCAGAATGGAACTCTTCAGTAAGTCCAGGACTTACTGTACTACAAAGCAAAAAATAAATCCTATTAAGCAAGACACTAAAAAGATTTGCAAAAATATACACCAACTGCACTGTTTCCTCTATTTTTGTTTTTACAAAATAATTTACTTTTGGGTTTTTGGGGGGTTCTGGGGATCAAACTTAAGGCCTTGCACTAGCTAGGCAAGCACTGTACCACTGAGCTAAATCCCCAGCCCCTATTCTCGGTATTTTAAGACAAGGTCTTGCTAAGTAGTTCAGGCTGGCCTTGAACACACTATGTAGCTCAAACTCAGGGCAATCCTTCTGCCTCAGCCTCCCAAATTCCCGAATGCTGGGATTAGAGGTGTGTGCACCATACTTGGCAGACAACAGGTATTTTAATGTGTAAGAATTTGTCATTTTAAACTCAATTATTTTATTGCTTTAACTGTTCTTCGAAGTGCTGAACAGATTTTAGTCTACATAAATGTGTCAGCGTACTTAGTGTGCAGACACAGAACCCACCCACCCTCGTTCCCTGGGACTCTGCCCTGGCCTCTCCTTCCTCCGGTCTCAGTATTGTATCTTTTGTTGTTGTTCTTCTGCAGTAAGAACACAGAAAAATACAACAAAACCACAAGCTGACTGATAGAAAAGATCAAAACTGATGAGCTGTTAGCTACATTAACCACCAAAGTACTTCAAATACAAAGCCCAAAATGAAACAGGTCCATCAGTATCAACCAAATACCTATTTTAAAAAAGGTGAAGGAATACAACCAACAGCTGTATGCCAAGAGTAGATCATTCAGATGAAAACCACAATCTGTAAAGATACGACAACCAAAACTGACTGGAGGAAGTCAATCAAGATCATCCATGGTGAATTAGTAACCAAAAAATGACCCACAAAGAATGGTTCTTAGGTTCAGGTGCCTTCAATGGAGAACCACACTAAAGAATTAAAAGATTTAGAAACCAGTTCTAAACTAGGTATGGTGGCAATGCCCATAATCCCAGCATTTGGGAGGCTGAGGCAGGAGGATCATAATTGCAAGGCAAGTTCACAGCAGATCCCACTGTAAAATAAAATGAACTGGGAATGGTGGCGCACACCTGTAATCCCAGCACTCAGGAGGCTGAACCAGGAGAATCACTCCGGGTGTGAGGCCAGTCTGAAGAACAAAGCAAGAACCTGCCTCAAAATAAAATTGAGGTTGGGGATTTAGCTCAGTGGTAGAAGCGCCTGCCTAGTAAGTGCAAGGCCCCGAGTTTGATCCCCAGGAAGCACCCCCCTGAAATTTTAATAAATGTAAAATAAAATCAATTCTACACAACCCATTACCACATATAAAACATGAGGGAATACTACCCAGCTGCATCCGAGACTGACATTACCCCAGTACCAAAATCAGATGTCAAACAAGGCAAGGCTGGCTCAACCTCCCAAAATTTTGTAGTATCAAAAGAATAAAAGAATAAAACCCAAGATTTTCTTCAATGTGGTAAAAGCACGACAAAACGCAGTATCTTTTCCGAACAGGAACATGAAGCAGAAGATAACTGCAACTAACTGGTAACAGGTAGCTAGAATTAACCCTCAACACATCACACGGAAGGCAGAAGACTGGCCTTCCCTCTAAGAGGTTAGGAACGAGACACCAACATCTCAGCGTCTGCTCCCACCACATTTCTGGACAGAATTCAGCTAAGCAGACCAGGCCGGCCCGAAACTAACCACCACACTCCTGCCCCAGCCAGCCTGGAGTACAGGGCTGAACCACCACATCTGGCTCAAACAGCAAGTCTTACATCCCCCCACCCTTTTTTCTTTTCCTTTCGGCGGGTACTTGGGATTGAACCCAGAGTCTTGACAATAAACTACATCCCAGTGCTTTTTTTTTTTTTTTTTAATGTTTAGAGAGGGTCTTGCTAAATCGATAAACTGTCCGGCATGGACATGAATTTGCAATCCTCCTGCCTCAGCCTCTCAATTAACTGGAATGACATTGGCTGCAACTACTGCCATACAACACCACAACGCAGCACTTCTCACTACTTCCAGTCAACATTTTACTACAGGTTCTGCCCATTGCATTCACACACACACACATGAAAATAAGACATTCAGATTAGAAAAGAAACTCTACTTGCAGATAACAATCTTCTATGCAGACAGCCAAATGAAGCCCACCAAAAAACTATGAACTAATAAACTAACTTGGTTAGGTTACAAAATACTAGAAAAATATACAAAACCAACTGTACATCAACAGTTATCAAGAAAACAATTCCACGTACAGTAGCAGGGAAAGTAAAACTTTGAAATAAATTCAACAAAATAAAAAGCCAGTCAGGTGTGGCGGCACACACCTATAACCCCAGCATTGAGAGGCTGAGCAAGGAAAGCTGCAAGTTCCAGCTCAGCTTGGGCAACTTAGCAAGGTGCTACCTCAAATCAGAAAAGGAAAAAAGCCAGAGAAGGTGGGGTGTGGATGTAGTCAACGTGGAGACTCCGAGTTCTTGTAAAAAAAAAAAAAAAAAAAGAAAAGAAAGCTAAGAAATATATGCTCTGAATATTACAGATCAGTAGAAGAAATTAAACGCCTGGGATTGGGGATTTAGCTCAGTGGTAGAGCGCTTGCCTAGCAAGCACAAAAAAGGCCCTGAGTTTGATGCCCAGAACAAAAAAAAAAAAAAAAAAAAAAAAAAAAAAAAAAAAAAAAAAAAAAAAAAAAAAAAAAAAAAAAAAAAAAAAAAAAAAAAAAAAAGAAGAAGAAGAAATCAAAGACCTGTGCAAACAGGAAAGAATCTCACACTGTGGACTGGAAGATGATATTGAGGAGCCAAGGCTTCCCAAGTTCACCTACAGATTCCCTGCACCGCTTACTAAAAAAACACAAAGGCTCATTACGCACTGTGATTTTCATGCTAAAATTCCTATGAAAATTAGAGGTCTAACAGCCAGACAATCTTACAAAAGGGAAGTTGGAAGACTCACACTTCCCGATACTGAAAGTATACTACAATTGTGCTCGCTTTGGCAGCACATATACTAAAAAGTACACCACAACTACAGCCAGCAAGATGAGGTACATGGCATCTGACGGGCCCCGACCCACAAGGGACCAGAACCCGGAACGAACCCTTGCAACTAGCCATCTACAAGGAACAAGAATGTGAAAAAAACAAACAAGCGTATAACACACGCTACAAAGACAATCCAAATATAAAGTGAGATGCATGGACAGGCCCAGAGCTTCTCTAGACACATAAACAATACGCACAAGAAGGTATGTTGAACACCAGTAACCAGAAGACAGAACTCTTAACCAGAATGGGACATCGCTGCCGGTTCAACAGGACATCGCTGCCAGTTCAGGACATTGGTTATAATCATGGGCACAAGGGCAGGCACAGATGTGACCCAACTAAACACTCAGACACTGCTGTGTAACGTGGCGCACCTGCTTTGGGCTTATGGTCTGGTGGCTCCTTCTAAAGCTCAATGCAATTAGCAAGAAATCAGACTCCTAGATATTAAGAGAACTAGAAATTCATAGTCCCTTAACTGATGGCAACAGCACTCATAACCCAAAAGTGTAAAACAAGCCAAGTATTTATTAACTCATGAAAGCAAAAACAAAACATACCCTATGCAGGCAGTGGAATATTACTTAGCAATGAAAAGGTTAGTATATACATGCTTCCATGTAAATGAGCCTGAAAAACATCCTACAAGGTCCAGATAGTCATAAGACCACATGCGATCCAATTGTACCTCACACGAAATGTTTACAACATGCCAAGCTCCAGTGGGAGAAACTAAACCAACGGCTGCCTAAGGATGTGTGGGTTGGGAAAAAATGGGGAGTTACTACTACAAAGCATGGAGATTCTCTCCGGGGCTAAGAAAATGTTCTTAGTATTATTAATGACTGCATGACTGTGACCACGCTAAAAACAAATGAATCACACATGTGTATAAATGGGTGCATGAGTCACAGATGAATCACCTGGAGCTGCAGCTAAATACACTTTCCCGTTACTAGTCCTGCAAGGACCACAGGAGCCAGCCCGAGTTTCTTGCTTTCAGCAGAAGAACCAGACAGGAGCTGAGCTCTGGGCAACTTGAAGGAGATTATCACCCATCTGGAGATACCAGGCCAGCCCTCTGGAGGGCCACAGAAATCAAAACTGCAAGGGCTGCAGTGTGGCCAAAGAGGAGCACAATCTCGCAGCGAGGAAAGATTTCTGTTGTTTCAACTGCAGTGCTGGGACCAAATCCAGGACCTTGAGCATTCAAGGCAAGAGCTGAGCTCCTGAGTTTCATCCCCTCTCCAGACACGAGCGTGAAGCTTCCATCGCACCGGCCGCCCTGTCCTAGACCAGGCTGTTTATGTGGATCTCCCCAAACAGGGTCTCAGTTCCTGAGGACAAGAATGATCTCAGACGCCCCACAAGAGGAAAGGAGCCCCCACCCCTGGCATTGTTCTTTCCGGCCCCAAGAGGGACCCTCCAGCCTGCAGGTGGGTGGTCACAATGTTTTGGAAGGAACAGGATAGATCCTGTGGTGTCCTACCCCTCTTCTCTCTATTCCCACTGTCTGGTCATGCTGGTTTGGATATCGCCATGGTAACCAACAGTCATAGAAGATGGATTGTGACCTACCTGACAGCTGGCCACAGAGATCTGGGAGCTGAAGATTCTCCCACATCTCCTGTTTATGCTCTGGGGCTTGGCAGTGAATTTTTGCCCCAATATCTTCCTTTTTTCTCCCTCTGGAAGCTTGCCGTGTTGATAGACTCTCATATTGGCTCTTCAATCCCATGGTGTCCTCGTCCCCCAGCAGCGACCCCTCTGATACAGAGGCCTGCAGTTCTGAAACCAAATCCACGCTGAGCCTCTCTGGGGGTGTCACCGCTTGTGAAGACCCCTCATCCTGTGAGGACATCATCCTTCTTGAAGACACGACTCCCAGCGTGTGTTCTTCAGGTGACCTCATCCCTCCCATCCAAGGCACACGGGGGCCCGAAGGGAAAGAGACAGCCTGCCTACAACAGCTGCTTCAGGACGACCCACAGCAGATCTACACACTAGGCATCGCTGCGGCCTGGGCTGACCACCACAACTCTGAAGAATCAGCCGCTCATGGAAATCCACCTGGAGCAAGGGGGTGCTGCACGGGTGCCCCAGAGATGGAACAAAACTCACTGAAGACACACTGGATGGTCTCGTGCAACTCCTGAAGACATTTCAGGGTGTTCACATGGAGGAAGAAGAAACCCAAAAGATGACAACAAAAAGCAAGACATTGACAAAGAAAATCACAAAAACGCGCAGAGAAAGAAGGATGATGACTGGGATCTCTGGGACCCTGCTCTGTCGAAGCCCTCCGGCTGAGCAGCGGTGCCCCTCC
>PVJO010016065.1:0-43129 GCA_004026905.1 Hystrix cristata | reverse complement strand
TCTAACCTACAGCAGGGTGACTGTAGATAATACTGTACTGCATACTTGAAATTTGATAACAGAGTAAATCTTCATTAAATGTTTGCACCATACACACAAAAATGTTAATTATGTGAGGTGATAGATATGTTAATTAGCTTGACTGTGGTAATTATTTCATGATGCATGTGTATAACAATTTGTCATATTATACCCCATATATATATACATTTTAATGAAATAAATAAAAGCCCATGGGAAAAAAAAGCCCGTGGTACACAGAAATGCTTAAAAATCTAGATTTAAATTGTTAATTATCAAAGATAAAAAATAAGAATGTAATAAATTTTAAATTAAAAATAAGATAAAATAATAAAAACAAAGAAATTAGAAAAGGTACTATAAAATATGTAAAAAGAAGCTAGAAAATGAGAATTTATCTATGTAAAAGGCGAAATTAATGAAATAGAAAAACAGTAGAAAAGTAAATTAATCCCAAGGTTGTTTACCCACAAAGAACACCAAAAAAGATCATTCCCTTTTCAGTTTAAGGAAGGGAAAATGAGAGCAAAAATATACAAGGTTGTCACAATACATGTAATATTATGGCAAGTACTTTGAAAACGTAGATAAAAAACTAACTAGAAATTAAGCAAATTGACTCAATAAAAAGTGAAAAGTATGAATAGGTGATTAGCCATAGAAATTGTAAGACTACTTAATGATATTTCTTAAGGAATACACGGAAAAAAGGTAAATGTACAGCTGTGTTTTATCCAACTTTTAATTACATAAATCCAATACTACCTAAACTTGTTTCCCCCAGGTGTGAAAGGCTTAGTCCCCAAAACCTGTGAATGTGACTTTGTTTGGACACAGGACTTTGCAGAAGATAAATTACAATATGGTCATTGAGGTCAGGCTCTAATCCAACATAAGAGCATCCTTCCTTGTAAAATGGTGAAATTTGGACACACAGAAAGAATGCCGTGTGAATGCGAAGGCAGACCTCAGGGTAATGCTGCTACAATCACTAACACCAAAGTTTCCCAGCAAATCTCTGAAGCTGAGACAGTGGCATGGAACAGATTCTCCCTCACAGCCTCAGGAGGAGCCAGCCCTGCCGACACCTTGATCTTGGACTTCTGGCCCCAGAAGTGTAAGATGATAAATGTTTGCCTCTGAAGCCACTCAGTTTATGATGCCTTGTTACAGCAATTCTAGCAAACAGGAAAATCAAATAATTGATGAAACACTGGAAAAGAAGAGAGAATCACATGCTTTAATAAATGATACAAGTGTATATCTAGAAAACTGAAAGAATATAACTTTTTAAGTTATTAGAATTGATATTATCTAAGGTGGACCAATACTAAGTGTCTGGCTGGGACACGCCAGCAGGGGAGTGGAGGGCAGGAGAGGGAGGGGGAGTTCCCTTTCTGCAGGGCCATAGTTTGGTGATGGCTGCCTCCTCCACCCTGCCTACGGCCCCCTCCCATGGGCCTCCCCTGCAGCTACAGCCTCAGTGCAGCTTTTCCTACAAGTCCCGGAGACTGCTCCCTTCTAGCACCCCCCTACACTCTGGTGAGCCCTGGGGTGCTTCTCCACTGCCTGCTGACTCCCTTCACACAGTTCCCACCTTTCTAAATATTTTCTTCTTAAACTGTCTTGAGTTTCTGAACCTTCTTGAGCATATCATGTGTTTCCTGCCCAGAATACTGATTGAGCAACGAGGAATAGAAACTGGGAAACATATTTCACTCATAACAGTAACAAAAGCCACAACTACTTAGAAATGAATTTAAAAGTAAAATCCAGTATCTAAAAGAAGAAAACCAAAGACTCCCGCTGAAGGATATAAAATAATATCTGAGGAAACATTCTTCTTGAATTGGAAGTCTTAATATTCTAGGATGTTAATCATCAAATTAATATCTGAAAAATTTAATTTTAATTAAAACCTCAATGATAGGCTTTTTAGTTGAATGGAATGATATCAAAGCTCATGTAGAGGAATAAATGCCTCCAGATAGCTAAGAAAGTTATGGAAAAGAACAGTGAAGACACTTGCTTTACAAAATAACATCATTACATATAGACCTTCGATCGAGTTTGTGGGATATCAGTTAGAAATAGACAAATAGATTCGTGGAACTGAGTGGAGAACCACAAAGTAGATGCTAACAAATACAAACATATAATAGATGACAAAGTTTCATTTCAGAGAGAAAAAGAAGGATTATTTAATAACTAGCATCGGCACAAATGCTGTCTAAAAGTACATGTAACTGGATCCCTATCTTACACCACATTGAAAAATATAACCTAGAAGAATTAAATGTAAAAAACTCTAAAAAATTCAACAAAGCCTATGAGTCTGCACATACCATGTAAACCACCTACAAGTTATAGATTACAAAAATAATAGAAGAGCAATGTGACTGGAGAGAAAAATAACAGTAAGAGAGAGGTGTGACTTCTCTGTAGAAGACAAACTGGACTCTATACAAAGTCAACAGACAAGATATAATTTTGAAAAAGTATTTGTAATGCAAAAAGGCAAAAGGGTCAGACATAGTTTTTTCAGCAAGGTACAGGAGGGAAACTTGAGCAGAAAGGGGTTTTACCTGTAATCCCAGCACCCTGGAAGGCTGAGGCAAGAAGACGTCGAATCTGAGCCCAGCCTGGGCACTTGAGTAACTTAGCAAGATCCTGACTCAAATTAAAAAACAAACGCCCTGGGTTCAACCCCAGCACTCTGTACTGCAAAATAAAAAGGGGAGGGTACCTTTCGCCTCCTTCTCGGTGTGACTGCGTGCCAGCCGCAGTGAATCACGGGGCCACTGCCCCTGCAGGTGGCTTTCCAGGGACTTCCTATGCAGCCGCCCCTGTCCCGACTGCTCCACACACAGCGCACCAGCCTCCCTGGGATCCAGTTCCACACCCACTTTGGGTCTCTGCAGGAATGTCACCTTGGGACCCCTTTCCCAGGCACCATACCCGAAATAGCACTGCCTGTCTCTCCCCTACTCTGTCATTCCTGCCCCCTTTTTTCTGGCTCCCCATGTATTTATTGTGTTTACTGTCTGGCTCCCCTGACTGGGATGGAAGCTCCATGATCTCCGGGACTTGACTCATTTTGTTCACCGCTGTGTCCCGGGTGCCAACAATAGTGCCTGGTATGCGGGTGCCTAATAAATGTTTGTTAACTGACTAAGTACTTGGATTTGCATAGAGAAGACTAGAAAGTGTTTAAATCACTCAATCCCTTGTATACTGTTAGGAATGAGCATAGAAGAATATGGGTACACTAAGTAAATTGTTATACCCTGTTTTATGTACTATCGGGAGATATCTGTGAAAATTTTAAATGTACCGAAGTTCATTGGGGATTACTTCTAGGATCCTAGGCAAATGCAAAAGTTTTCAGATGTTCAAGTCCCTTATATAAAATGAAATAGTATTTGCACTTAAACTATTCACATCCTCCTGTATACTTTAAATCATCTTCGGATTGCTTGGAGTACCCGATACAATGTAAATGCTATGTAAATAGTTGTAACACGCATTGATTAAGGAATAATGACATGGGGAAAGGTCTGTACACACTCATTACAGAAAGAGTTCCATCCTAAGATATTGAATTATTGGTTAAAATATCCAATGGGAGATTGAATCTATGGGTGTGGACTGAATGTAACCATCACTCCTAAGAATCTAACCTATGGAAATAAAAGCAGAAAGACATGAGGACATACATAAGAGAATGTTTATTTGTGCACTGTTTAGCCAAAAAAACAAAACTAAATATATCTGGTCAGATTATATGTATACAATTAAATTAGTATCTACATTATAATGAATGTACACAATTAAATATATCTGGTCAGATTATATGTATATAACCTGATCCTTTGTAAATAGATACTGAAATGTTAAAAATGAAATTATCTAAAACTATTAAGTTTGCCAACAATATATAAAGAGTGCATACAAGATACTGAGAAATAATGCACACATACCAGAGAAGGAGAAGTAACTGTTCCACTTGAAAAAGATATTATTTCATGGATGCCATACAAAAAAAACTGTTTACATTCTCCTAGAGTAACAAAGCAATTATATAACAGAACAAAAATGTGGAAAAATTCCAAAAGGCTGGTGACTCAAAGGCTTGAGATAAGCTACAGCGAGGTTTTAAGGAAATAAAATAATAATGAAAGGGAGTAGACGGATGGACTATTTGCCTGCCAAATAGTTTACTTACTCTGAATATCAGGTTTGAAGTCTCATGTACCTAAGTTTCATGAACCAGGAGAATTTACACTGGAAGTTGCATAAATCAAGATGATAGGCTCATTCATAATACTGTAATTAAATAATTTGCATCATTAGTGTATCATTTTTCAAAAAAAATCACATTGCTCCATCTACTGAAGAATTACTTTCAGTTTGATAGGATGCATTCATTTAACATAATCACTAGCTGAAAACTTCTGCTGTGTAGCGATACTTGATAAACAGAGAGAAGATACAATTAACACTGAAACTTGAGAATCTATCTGTAGTCATAAGAACTGGAATTGAATTGTTTGTACAGTAAACTGTTCTTAATGTTTCCAAACTCTGTCTCTTCATCAGTGCTTATATTTCAGAACTGACAACAGCTGACATCATCATGAGAATCGATCTCCATGGAAGAGAAAAGTAGTTTCCCTACTTCAGGGAAAATAAAAAGACCTCAAACTTACAGAAAAATTGTGAGTATGGTGCAAAGAATTCTTAGGAACCATTTCAGGAAGGAAAATACCAATATGAATATTTATTACATATTGTGGATTCCTAATAACAAACTTCAACCAATACCAGTAGGAAATAAACATTGATACATACTACCAACTGGATGTCAGACTGCAGTCAAGATTTTTAATTGTCCCAATAATGTCTTTTATAGCTAAAAACCCAGTTCAGAATCCCAAGTTGTAGTCATCATTTTTCTTTCATCTCTCCAGTCTTTCCTTGACTGTCGTGACCTTGACACTCCAAAGATCACAGGCTGGTTATTTTGTGGAATTTTCTCCAGTTTGGGTTTAATATTCCCTCATGATGAGGTTCACAACTCACGTCTGTGAACCACAGACACAGACTGTGTTCCTCCCTCTTAGGGCAGCACGTAGCCTCGATCTGTCCTGGGGCTGAGGTTGTACACTGTGACGGATTGACGAAGGTGACATCCCCCAGTTTAATCACTGCGGAACTTCTCTTTTGTACTTAGCAAATATTTTGTGAGCAAGGTAACTTGAGAGTCTCCCATTCCTTATCATATTTTTCATTCATCTATTATTTATATTGCTGTGACTCATGGTTTCCTATCTTATTCAATGACTTATAATTTTTTACCAAAATTAGTTTGATTCTCAAATGGTACTTGATTTGACCATCAGGAGCCCCTTTGACCTGGCTTCCCTGTCCTTGGGTAGGTTCCCAACATTCTTTAGACACATTCTTACTTTTGAGCATTAGAAGAAATTCTAAGCTCATTTTATTACTTCCCCATGCCAGCTGTGGAACCAACCATTTCTCCATGGGCCCTTGTTTCTTGTAGCAAAGAAGGGTACTTACTAAGGGACATCTGGGGGCTATGTGCGCTCAGTGCTGTTGAGGTGTCCTTTCCTCCATGTCCTTGTGGCAGACAGAACTAGGGAATGTGTGTACAGACACATACACACATACATTGGTATGTGTAGTTTTCTATACATATGCATGCTGAAAATCACATGTTCATGCCAACATCACAAGGTTGTAGCGTTCTTAACACCCTCGTCTGAAGAGGAGAACCATGGCTCCCATTACCCTTAGCACGAAGTGTTTATTTAGTCCGAGCCCCAGGTGACTGCCCTTCTCACACACACGCAGGCTCTGACGCTCTTCACCAGCCCACCAGCCCCCACCTACATGGAAGATGCCCTGCTTTCCCCTCTCCGCATCCCGCCTGGGAGCTACTCCCCCCACCCAAATGGAAATCCCTCCTCATCACAGTCTGGGCCACTGTGGTGCTGCCTACTCCATCCCCTGCACAGTCTGCTTTGCTCGACCTTACCAAAGGATCATTTCTAAGAATCTCTTTACCAATCCGTGCTGCTTAGTAAGATATAACTTAGGTGGATTTTCTGGGGGCTGCATAGTCTCAGAGAGGGCGTGGGGGTGTGGGGTGGGGCAGTGGAAACTCCTGACATGGTCCGAAGGAGTCAGTCAGCTCTTCTGCTCCACCTAGCCCGCCTGCATGAAAACTTTTGATGGGCTACAGGTAGAAATATGAGGATCTATCGCTACATGTGGTGCTACATAACTGTAATGCCGGCTCCCTGGAGGCTGAGGTGGGGTGATTGGAAATTCAGAGTCAGCCTACGCAATTTAGCCAGACCCTGTCTCAAAATTTAAAAAAAAATATTTTAAAGTGCTAGGGATGTAGCTCAGTGGTAGAACACTTGTCTAGAATATGACATATCCTAGGTTCTATCCCTAGTATGAAAGGAAGAAAGAGAGAAAGAGAGACAGAGCGAGAGAGAGAGGCACGAAGGTCCAGTAATTCCCATACAAGAAACCTAAATGAGAGACCTTGGCCACAGGACGCTTTTGCTACCTTCCCCACCCTTCCCATGGCAAACGCCACCCCCCCTTCCATAAGTCCAGCTAAGGACCCGGCTTCAGAGCACAGCAGCTGCCTGAGGTGGACAGCAGCCCTGTGCACATGACTTTAGGGGTGTGAATCTGCCGCTGTCCCACTATGCACCACTGAGAAACCGGGGAACAGAGACGAAAAGGCTCTGCTGTAAGAGCTCTTGACTATAATAAAGATGGCTTGTGTCTGGCCATTAAATGCCTGAAGGTGAAACTGAGTGAACCTAAAGTATCAGGAACAGTAATCAGGAGATAATTTTGATGGCTGAATCATCCCATCCAAATTGGAAATTGTTAAAAGCATAGTCTGTGCTCATAAACATTTAATATTTTATACTAATTTTTATTTTATGCCTATAATAAAAATGATTTAACTGTGTTGTCTCCTATTTGAAAGGTTTGGGGACGTTTGTGCTTGGACTCTTGCATTTCTGGCTCTCTGACACTTATTCCAAAGGATGTCATTTCTCAGTTCTCTCTCTCTTACATCCCAGTGCTCTGGGGACTTAAATAACCATGAGTGCCTTCCTGTCACAGGTTCAGATTTGTTCTTACGAAACCCAAAGTGTGAGTTTGTCAGAGCGCTTGCAGGTTTCTGTTCTCAGGAATCCTCTTTTATTTTGATAACAGTCACACCAGCTCCTTCTGCAGAGGATAGCAGAGGTCTGGCCTGCTAAATTCTCCAGTCTGAGAATCTCCCAGAGGTGCAGCACATCCCAGCAACTCCAAAGCAGGGCTCAGAAAGCACCTAGTCATTGTTTAGATCCCAGTCGAAATATGCACCGATAATACAGAGACTTCGCCGCTTTGTTTTTATTTTTTTTAAATACCACACATCCAGACCCCTTAAAGCTTTTATTTTTGCCTATTCATGTCAGCTTGAAAATATTTTTTTAGCCTGAATGGCTGCAGGGAAGCGAGTGCCTGGGGCACAGCCACAAATGTCACTGAGGTATTTTCCAGTTCTCACGGGGACCTGCCTAGCTAGAGAGTGATTTTTTGTGCTTGAGCAACTCAGATTGGAATCCCCATCTCCAGCCTCTGCAGATCTCTGCCCAGGGATGAACCTCCTTGCAGCCGTCTCTGCCCACCATAGGTGAGGCAGCATCCCCCCTCCCCGAGAGGTCACTGTCCTTCCCAGGTCATCCGAGTTGAGACAAACGGGATGGCTAGTCCTGTCTGTGTCCCATCCCTGGTTCTGGCTGGGTAACCCCAAGATCTTTGAAGCCAGGGACTGAACTGAATCCAACCTCAGCAGCAAATAAACAGTTAAATGAATAAAGGCGAGAACTGAACAGAATGTCAGGGTCGTGGAGGATCAAACCTGTGCCCACGATGGTTTTCCCAGGGATACGTGACCTTCATCAGTTTCAGAAGGAGGTATCCAAGCTACTAGGTAGTTAACACTCAACCAAGCAATGGTTAGAGTGTTCGTCTAGCAAGCCCAAGGCCCTGAGTTTGATCCCTGGCACAAAAAAAAAAAAAAAAAGGATTCTAATTTAGTGTGATAAGGACAAAAAGGTATAATAGATATTGTGGAGAGGGAAGAAGAGCCAGAAAGGAGGGAAGAGAAAGAGAAAAGAAAAGAAAAAGAAAAAAATGGAAAAAATGTAAATAAAGCTATTGTAAATAAGAAGGGAATGGGGAGCAGAAGGAAAGGATGGAGAAGTGGGGGACCAAGATATATCATGTACAGGTACAAATTAACTATGATGAATGTGATCATTATGTTTATCTACAATGTATGAATACATGTTCTTGGTAAAAAAAATTAATTAAAAAAGAAAAAAAGATGGGTGTTCCTGTCTAATATCCCAGTGTCCTTGGCTTGAACATTCTTAGATTCTTCTCCCGCAATCTCTACAGCCTAGAGATATCCAGCAAGAATTAGAGAAGTGCCCTCTGCTACTGGTTTTGTTCAGGTGCTAGGATGTGAAATGCTAAGATAAAATCTTTAAAGAGAACAAGCGCCATGTTTGTGGAAGACAGAAATGTATGAGAATGCAGTATAAGGACAGAGAGCCCCGCGTCCCCTCCAAGCAGGTCAACCAGGCACTCTTCCAGCCCCACCTCGGCAGCCACGTATTGACCTGCCAGACATTTATAACACACATACCTAACAAGTCGCTGGATCAATTAAGCCGTGTGCGCCATCCTGAGGCCTGCCTTGTCGCAGTCTGATCCAGGGTGACCACAGGGCTCCTATTCTTTCCTCCCAGTTGTGTGAAGTGGTTCTTTGGCCTCCAGCTGCATTCCGTAGAGCCCAGTGCTGGACACTCTCCAGCCGCTCCCCTCCCTGCTTGCAAAAGAACTGGGCTGAAAGGGCAAATTGGGACCAGCAAAGTTTTCTGGAACTTCTTTTGGCGACAAGCCTAAAAGGCCATTAAAGCTAAAAGCCATGTAATTTTTTCTGCTGGGCAAAGAATGGAGTGAGGGTCTGGTTCTACTTAGGAAGTAAGATTTCTGCTTTTGTGGGAAGTTTGTGGTAGAAACAAACCATTTTGTGTTTTTAGTTTAAACATTATTTCCTGGGCTCCACTAAGTGAATAAATAATTGTGCTCCATTATGACAGAAATAGTCATTTTTGTCCACATAAGAAAGCCTCAGGCAGGTTGCAAACAACAGAGCAGAAAGCATCTGTGCCGGGTATCATGAGCACTAACTTTTCCAAGTGTGTATCTCTAAAGAATGTTAAAGAATGAAGACATCCGGTAAAGGTCAAATTCATGTTCTTATTTAAAGACGATGCTCATTTGACATTTCGGCTGAGTAAAGACAGTTTCTCAGCTACTCGGAGAGGAAGTAAAAGTTGTTTAATGGCAGCTACAGTCACTGCTGTTAAACAAAGACCCTGACATGAATTCCCCCTCTGTTCTCAATCACTGGGGATGGAGGAGATGGCTTCGTCTTTGCCAGCTGAAGGAAGACAAGCAGTAAAGGAAAATAAAATGCTTTCCTCTCCATGAAAAAACAAACACAAAAACTATTTTAAATGAAACAAATTTTTGACTGACGTCTTTTAGTTTTAACACACATGCACAACTTGAAAAATAGCTTTGGGAGGAAGAAAGAGAATATTGACAGAACATACTATAAGGATTTCAAATCGTGCATGAACTCATGAGGAGTAAAATGCTTGACACAGACCGTTGTATGGATTTGGAGAGGTTGGCGGGCGGCAGTCAGACTCACTTTGGTCAGTGGAACACTTTCAACAGCAACACTGTCAGCAAGAAGCGGAGAATTGGCTTTGACATCTCCTCCAGCCTCTTAACCACCATCCAGAGTTGTCCAGAGGCCGGGCCACTCATGCTGCCACGCTGCTGCGGTCAGGCCCACAAGTTAAAGCCTCCAGTGCCCTCTGGGCACAGACCAGCATCCCTCTACCTGCCCACGGTGCAGGTAACATAGTCCCACTAACGCCACATCAGAGTCCTCCTGCTCTTTCCACAGCCACAGGAGCAAGCCAGCTTCTGCTAACTCTGATTTGGCTTCCTCTTGCAGAATGTGTTCAGGCCCAGCCAGCAAAGATCAATGCCTCTCACGTGCACTTTCGACCAGACAGGAAACAAGCAGCAATGTTTTCAGTCTGCTGCAGCTATAACTGCCTCCAGACAGCTGTGTCTTCCCTGTCTTGACCCTCTGCAGCTCCTTCATTCAGACTACGGCGGGTGCTGGTGTATGGAAGTCTCCTCAAGAAAAGCTCCCAGTCCGCTGCCCTCCACTTGACATAATTATTCCAGCTGAAAGAAACATTTTGTCACTTTCAGAGCCCTTATTATAAAACCTTTACTATCCATTTGCTGTGAATAACTACGTTTTCAATTTGCCAGAAACATTCTTTTATATAAAGGCATATCTTTCTTTAAACAATCACCTGAAAATTATTTTAAAATTTGTGAAAAGAGTAAAGTAGGAAATCATTATTGCCGAAGTGATGGCTTTGAATATAATTTTTAAGAATTCAATTTGCCACAGCTGTTTAATAAGAGTACAGCCTGCACATAAGGTTAGCACATATATAAGGGAGTGGATTTTTTTTTCCTGCATGAAAGAACAGAAAGTCCAAAATGCAAATGATTAAGAGAGGCGAAGTTTTCATGTTTTTGGAGGGAGAGGAAAGGATCAGGGGATAAAAACATTCCATCTGAACTAAAAGGAGGTGAGAACCAACTCTTTTTGAGTTTTCCTTCAGAGTTTCCACTGTACTCCTTAATCTCGTCAGCCTACAACTGTACTAAGCTATCATAAAAGGACACGCTGTTGACAACTCTTCATGTTGTATTTTACTGAGATTTTGGAGAGGTACAGGTTTGTTGAATGCCATACACTATTTTCTGCCTGGAAACCATGAATTCAAATGTGTCAAATGGCAACTCCACTGTGGTCAAGGGAGACATGATTCTATCAATGGGCAGGACTGATCCACATTGCTGAACAATAAGCCGTACCGGTCCAATTTCCTTCTCTGTAAAGTTTGCAGTTGGGGGAAAATAGCCAAAAATACATGGGATAGGAGAGCTACAGTGAGCAAGCGCAGAGAACAGAGTACCAACTCTTCCATGGGGATCAAGGAAGGCCTCCAGGAGAAGAGGGCCTTACTTGTGACCTGAAGGATAAACTGAATGTAACTAGGCAAAATGGGGTGGAAGTGATGGGAAAGAAGTCCAGGTGATAAAACACAGCATATGCAAAAGGCCAAGGGATGAGAGGGAATGCTGGACATTTGGAGAAAAGAATATACTTTGGAATAGTTACAACAAAGAGTTCAAAGAATGAAGGGAAAAGAGGTAAACATGTCGACTATTTTCAAATATTAGAAAGGTAGCCATGTACGACAGAGATTCACTTGCTCTGTGAGCCAGCTAGTTCTGGGGGTGCAGAACCAGAACAAAGTCTGAAAAGCCCATGAAGATATTAGTTAAAAATTAAATGATAATAACAGCTTCCACTTATGTACTTCTTAGGATATGCCAGAAATTTTGTTGAAGATTTCATATCCATTATCTCACTCAAAACAAACCTGTAAGGCAAATGTTATGAGCAAACAGAAGCAGAAAGGTTAATTTAAAAGCATAAGGTCTTTCAGATAGGACAGGGAGGGTGAGGGTTTCAAAGGCCCGGGATTCCGAAGTTGGGATCACACTCTTCGCCGCCATCCTCAAATTGCTTCCTTGAGAGAATCGCGTTGTCACTGAGCAAATCATCACTGAAGGTGTTTAACCATTTAGCTAGGACATTGCAGAAGTCCCAGGCATCAAGGAGAATGAATACTGGGGGTTTTCCAGTAGTGAAATTGAGGGATACAATGGCGAACCAGCAGGAAAGTAGCCCTCAAAAAAAGACCACCCTGTCCATCATGGGCAGCTTGATTGTTGTGCACATAATGGGTGCTTGCTGATGTACCTTTAAGGGAGGCATTCTTAGTCTCCATCATTGCAGAAGTGTGGGATAGGTTGAGCAGGGAGGTGGAGACACAGTGAAATGGACTAAATTAGGGCAGCACAACCCTCCAATAAAGACATGCATCTTTCACAAACATCTGCTTTAGCTAATGCTGGCCTTGGGCAGTATTAAATTATGTATTCAGCTCTTAAACTATCACAGATTCGTGTTTTGAGAGCATAACCATGAGAAAATATTGCACCACTAGCAGAAACAAAACAGCTCTGCTCATTTTGCATTAAAATTTTTTGGTGCATTTCTATAATAATCCTTCATCTTCTTTCAAATTAAAGGGCACTGTGGGAGACCACATAGGTTATAATGCATAGGAACTTTTTTTCTGTATTGACTTGTTGGGGAAAAAAAGAATAAAAAATTACCTCTTTTGCTCACCATTCAGTGAAAGGGATCCAAGTAAATAACAATAAATTATACAGTGAATTAGAGGCAGTGAGACTTTAGAGAAATTCCCCATGAATGTTCTCAGGTCTAAGAACTGCTCGTTATTTATAATGAAGTGTTCCTCTGTTGTCTCAAATCGTAATCTTCTTGATAGGTATCCTGAGCAGGTGAGCTCCCACCCTTGCCCCAGAATTATCTAAAAACAGGAAGATTCATAGACTATCAATGTGAAGACTCTACCTGCAAATTTTCAAGAGATGTTGATGATGAGGTGGGCGGGGAGCCTCCCTTTTCCCCTTAACTCTGACATACTGCTCACTGCCCTTTATTCTCCTCGGCATCACTTTTTGTAGCAAGAAGATGTAAGTGGAACTTTAGAAATAACGATAATAACAATGATGATGATGCTATAAGTTCGGGGGCTGGGTCTACCACTTAGTGGCTAAATGCAGTGGTCTCCTCAAAGGCAGAGTCATCTTTAATTTTAATGTTCAGTGTCCAGCACAGTGCCTGGTACATCGATTGCTGTCCATTAGACATTTCCTAAACATGCTGTGGATGTCTTTTCCAAGTGCTTGCCATCCCTTTTCTGATCTGCCTGCTCCTAACAAAGCCAGGATATCAGCAGAGCTTTATTGTCAACTCTCTTTGCAGAGGAAAAAATAAATAAAACTGAGGACCAAGGATCACTGGCTCATGAGCGCCAAATCAAAATCCTAGAGCTTCACGTTCCTAGTTTAGTGGCTCTCCTTTCTCTTCAGCTCTATTTCCCATGCAAACAGAAGGCTGCACACCTGTACACTGACAAACAAGAAGAGTAATTAAATATAGAGAGGGGTTTTACTCTGAATCCTTCTTTCATACTGAAGACAGTAGGCAAGCTAGAAGATGATCTCTGGTTTTATGAAATAAGAGGGCAAAGAGGAAAGTCTGTACCCATCTCCAGCTCAGTCGAAGTCCTTTCCTTGGTCTAAGTCTTCTGAAAAGCTACACTGTGCTCTCTGCTCATGGTTATGCCCGCCAGCCTCAGCTGTGCCCTCCTGAGAGCTGCACTGGCCTGTTACTCGGGGGGCACCTGAAGAGAACTAACAGGAGAAGGGGCCTCCTCTGTACCAGTGGTACCACGCCTGCCTCTGCAGTAGGGGAAACTTTCTTACAAGACCCGTCCAGAAGTTAGAGTGGGCCTGCACTTCCTTCTTCTGCAAAGGTTCGAGTATGGAGCTTGTCCTGAACATCACTTCTCTTCAAGTGTCTGGAAACGGTTGAGAGATTTTTGGCCTGGGCCAGAGAAGTAACTATTTTTTTTCCATTTTGCTCTCCCATCTCTGGGCTCTACCTTGGATGCATTAAGCCCAAGACATCCTAACCAAAATAGCAGACTGGAGCTCACAGCTATACTCCGATGGGTCTCAGACATAACTGAAAAGCACCTGCGAAAGTGGCCCCAAGGGCTTGGGAGACAGCTGTAAATAGGCTGCAAGCTTCGTGACAGGGCTGGACAGTGAACCCAGACTTGCCAACCAAGAAGCCTACGGACGCTACAACTACCACAGAGGCCAGCTATGAATAGTGGGGAATTCACTGTTTGGCCACACCACGGACTGTGTTTAGCCAGCATAAGGAGACGTGAGGAGGCAGGAAGGAAGTCAGTCTTGTTGAAGAAGAAGATCATTGTCATGGAGCTAGAGGCAGGCAGCAAGAAGTAGAGCACACAACAGCAAGGCCCAAACAGATTCTGAGCCACTGACTCTTGAAGCTTCAGATCCACAGGGCAGAAGGGATGGTAGCTGACCTCAGAGCAAGCAAAGACAGGCAAAGAAACCAGGCGATCTGGGGAAAGGAGGAGGACACTGGTCATTAGCACTTTAATGGTTCAGTGTGTTGGACAGCTCAGTGAATTAGAAGAGATGTGACTCCTACTTGTGTGTGAGTCTGTACCAACCTGGTACAGGAATCTTGCCTGAGCATGAAACAAAAAATTTCAAATTCCCTCACCTGAGTTTTTACTCATTTGTCAAAATCACTTGTGCCTCTTTATGAAATTTTATGGAAAAGTGTGTCACTGAACTATAATGAATGTAAAAGCTTTAATGGACAGATGGATACCAAGTCGCACTTTAACAATGAAAGAAAAAAAAAAACTTAGTGAGACTCTGGGTTCACTCCCCAGCACCATACACACACACACACACACACACACACACACACACACACACAGACCTATTTGCAAACAACCATAACTACTTTAAATTTTGTTTATTTGGTTTGGATTTTTTGTTTGTCTGTTTGTTGTTTTTTCTGGTGCTAGGAATGAATACAGGGCCTCGTATAGGCTAAGCACGTACTCTTCCACTGAACTACAACCCCAGTCTCTTGTAAATAGTTAAAAGGGTATACGCTTGGTTGAAACAATTCTCCTTTCACCTCCAAAAATGTATCAGGGGCTTTGTTAGCCTGTAGATGCAAAAACGAAGGAGTAAAGGGCTGGCAGGAGGGAGCTACAATGAACCGGTTGAGAGACTATCTTCTTGGCATAAACTAAACATAGAAAGCTAAAGACTAAGCTGAATTTCAGGAAAATAAGGACTATCAATTACACAATACCGAGATTCTAGATGTCAAATTCTGATCCGAAAGGTTTGGGGGCTTACAGAGAAGTCTGCACACGTAGAAATATGATCTCGGAAGTGTAGCCAGGATTACAGAGCTTACTGTGGAAGATGTCACTTTTGCCCGGCTTCCTCTTTCAGGGAAATAATTTTACATTATGACTGTTTGTGACTAAAATGTAGTTCTGTCGCACAATGTCATCACCAGAGCCATCTTCCTCTGTGTCCAGGCATCTGAATTACAACCGCAATATGCCTTTGGGCACATTACATACAATTAGGAAATCTTCTTTAGTGGCTCATTTTTTTCCAAATATGTAATTTGGGCTGAATGATATTAAGGGATTTTAAAAAAGATATCATTACATTAACCCAAATTATTACTATTTTAATTTGCCTGCAAAGCCTTTATTTCAAGTATCATTTCTTATAACTTGTAACTCAATGGGTATCATAATCCTGATAGAATTTTAGCTACTTGATAGCCTGCGACATTTTGGAGGAATCATTCCCAACAGAAAATCAGTTTAATGAGCACTTCTGGTGTTAACTGTGAGCAGCTATTTTCCACACTCTTAAAGTACATGACTAAACCAGGGACTTCTGCCACCTTTTTTAATGTAACACCTGGTGTTCTGTTCCTCCCCACTCCTGACCCTAACAATCATTCTCAAGTCACGCCTAGCCAATTTTTGGAATAGATGGACTATGGAAAGAAAGAAAGAAAGAAAGAAAAAGAAAAAAAAAAAAAAGCAGGAGCTGAGCCAGCTTCCTGAAATAGCAAGTTTCAAGATGAATTTCTGGAACAATCACCTTAAAGTGCAATACAATGAAACTTTCTCTTGTAATTTTCAACCAGCCAAGCCTTTTGCCAAGAGGGTGTTATTTGTTGGAGAAAGTGACATGCCTGGCAATGCAGAAAGCAAATCGCTGATAGCGATGGAAATATCTAACCACTCACTGTTTTACTCCTTCAGCTAAACCATGGTGTAAAGCTGGGGCACAGCATCATGTGAAATGTCTATGTACATCCTCCATCCTCCATGTGGACATTCTGTGGTCCAGGTGGTCCCTAGGATTTCTCCCCTCTGCCCCAAACACACCACAACAAAATATGCAGTCTGTAGTAAGTATGTATTTTACAAATTAAATTACATATTAAAAATGACATTATAAATTTAAAAGTATGGCAGTGCTCAAAAATAAGCAAAAGCTCCTTAGGAATCAGAAACAGAACTATAAAGAAGAAAATGTGTTGTCAAACAGAGGTCTGCAGGGCCCTGGGCACTGAAGCAGGAGGGCCAGGGAGACTTGATTCCCATTGGGACCCTAAACAGGAGCATCCTGTGTGCCTCCAGGGACCAGTGTTGGGCTTTCCTCATACAGCTGAGAGCTGGGTCCAGAAAAGCTCTGATTGCCATGACCTGGCTGAAGGAGTGGTAGGAGCAAGCAGAAGGAATAGTACTCACAGCACCTGGCCACACTGCCTGTTGGTGCAATGACTGGCCCCAGGACAGTGCCAGCAGCACTGTGGAACTGGGCACTGAATGACCAGGTGAAGGCTAGGAGTCTGGAGGAACTTCCTGATGGCTGTTGTAACAATTCCTATAAACTTAGTGACTCAAAACAACACAAATTTATTATCCCACAGCACTATAATTCATAAGTCTGGCTCTCAGCAGGCCAAATCCGTTTCCTTACCATTTCCAGCTAGAAGAGGTTGCCAGTGTTCCCTAGCTGATGGCCCCTTCCTCCGTCTTCACAGCCAGTGACAGCAGGCTAAGTCCTTCTCACATTGCATCACTCTGACCTCCTCTTCTGCCTTCCTCGTCCACACTTAAGGACCCCTGTGTTTACATTAGACCTGCCCCCAATAATTCAGGAAAACCTCTCTATGTTGAGGTCAGCTGATGAACAACCTTAATTCCATCTGAAAACTTAATTCTCCTTTTTAATATAATGTAACAGATTCACGGATTCCAGGAATTAAGAGGTGAATATCTTTCTTTTTTAAATTTTGTTTTAATAGTACATTTTCAATAAACATAGTGATAACATTCATCATAGGGAATTTGTACCAGTACATGATATATCTTGCTGCTTCTTTTTTCCCCATTCCTCTCCCCTCTCTCCAATCCCTCCTTCCTCCTTATTTACAAAAGCTTTGTTTCCATTTTTTCCTTCTTTGCAAAAGGGCTTTAAGATAATTACATATAAGATCCTTTAAAAAAGAAAGAATAACACCAATTTAACAATAAATTATGAAGCATTCTATATGTAGCCAGTCAAGGATAGAAAGTAAGTCTGGATATTGAAGCAGATTTGGTAAACTATCTCAACTCTGTTGTAACCTCCTAGTAGCGTGATTTTCTGGATTGAAAACACCAGAAAACTCTTTAAAACAATGTTTTCCAGAGTCCCTTGCAGCTAAAGAACAAGATATGATTTAGATTTGGCTAGTCAAAAACTCTCATGATCCCTGAATGTGGAGTCAAGCTGTGTGGAGGGCCAGGAGATGCCCATTGTCATATGGATTTAGTAAGCACAGAACCGAGATCCACAGTTCTGGCTGCAATTTCTCATCTGCAGACTGCAGCCTAGGTAGTGACTTGCTGGAGCCAGCAGTAGCGTCCTGCAGCCGTAGCCTCCTGATCTCTGGGAAGTAGCTAAACTGGGAGTGATCTGGAGGTAGCATTTAATACTGCAGTTTTCTGATATTCCAGTTCTATAAAATTGTCTGGGGTGGGATTCACACTTGAAGGCCAGCTGAAACAGCCTGCTCTTTTAAGACTTCCAGAAATGCTTCAATTCCTAATTCCCTGAGTAATATACCTATTAAAAATAGTGAAAATGCTCTCTATTATTTACAACAGAATTCTGATTGACATACACACAAGAGATGCTTCCCAAAATTGGGGGTAGAATGCCATTAATTGTGCTTTCTACACAAGAATTAATGGTAGTCAGTTGTTTTTCTCCTCTCTCATTCCAAATGAACTACTATGTAGAGATGTACAAGTTGAACATTGAACTTTAAATTATAAGCAAACAAGGGGCTTTGCAAAGTTAAATGTGTCACTAAGTAATGGGGAAGAGGAAAAATGTCTTTCTACAGAGTCTCATATTTTAATTTTTCATTTTAATTAAAGAAATATCTTAGAATCAGGAAAAGTAAAGTGTCCTTAAGGACTGGACAGAAACCACAATAGCATTTGATGAATGACATTAACAGTATCCTCTTCCCAACCACCAGATGGTGTGTATCAAGATGACAAAAATGAATTCATTTTCTTCTGATGGGGTCTTGTAAAAGAGAAAGCTTGAGACATACTTATACTCAATATTCTGTCATCACAGAGTTAGATGGTGACTGGGGGGGGCAGTTCTTAACTGGCTGTCACTCTTTTCTTCTATTGAATTCTCTATTTGGCCACAGGAAGTTCCATACTCTTTCACTCAGGGAATTCATCAAGAAAATGGGTGGATCAAAGTAAAAACTTTGTCTAGAATGTTTGTCTGCTTTTGGTCCTGTTACTTAGAAAAAATGGTGATGGTTCCTTTGATTGACTGAGTGAAATCAAAATAGTTGAGAATCTACCCTAGAGAAAGCTCACCAGCCATTGATGGCACTATCTTCTTTCTGCTGCAAAAGAAAATTCTAAATTTCGAAGTTTAGACCTTTGCTTGGACCTTTCTCACATACTATCTGAGATCACAAATTGAGATTTATGCCACACTCTTTATCTCTTTTTTCTTTTTTTTTTAAAGTTGATGACATGAACCTATACAGAGAATAACAGACTCCCATTAACTTTTCTGCCTAGTAATTGTTTCTCAAGCCATTGTATGTTGTTTGTTTTCTTTAAAATCAGTTTTTCAAAAACAATTTGCCACCGAGGATGGTGAATAAGTGATAATAACCTGAAGTAGCAAAAAAAATGTGTGTATTAAAAGAAAAAGAAAAATCTGAAGAGGATCAATTATCTAACTGAAATATTTCTTCCTGTGTTGCAGCCAGCTAGCTCAATGGCAGGTCAGTCATCATTAATGAGATACAAAGCACCCCATTACTAAGTGGTATTGGGGCCACATAGATGGCATGACACAGCAACATGGGAATGGGGGAGGTGCACCTTTGAAGGGGATGTTTAAACATGGATTTGTGCTTTGAATACCATACCTGGGCTCCTTCTATTACTTCTGTGGGGAAAAAAATGGGGTTTCCCACTTTACCTTTCTTTAGGATTTTGATCTAAAATGCATTCTATAGCTCAAATTTGGCTCAGTACTCCTAGGACAGAAATATGTCAGAAGGTAGGAAAAGAATAAGTATGGTAAGTATAAAAAATCAAAATAACGTTGAGCACCTAATTGGCCAACTACCTTCTATCCTTTCAACACTTGAGTCTTCCTGGCTACTTGCACAGTTTTGTTAAGGTAGAATAACTCATTTGACATGACTAGGTTTTAGGAAAATATGTGAGAGTCATTCAGGCAAAAAATCAGTTTGAAATGGATGAAATTTTCCATTTGAGTGCTCCTACCAGGACAGAATGTTTCTAGGAGTGCAATATTTTTAATCTTGTTTTAAAATAAATACTTCAATGTATAAATCACTCAATTGTAAAGGCACTTCAATTTTATTTTCCTTTAGTTTTGAGGTTTTGGAATTGCTCTGTGCAGTTCCAAGTAAAAGCTCTTAGATAAAACTTGCATGCCGAAAACCACCGTCACAAATGTGCAAGTACAACTATAAATTTATACAACACTCAAGCTGTTTGTAGTCTGCAGAATTTGCTAATAAAATGCAGAAGTAGCGTTTCCATTTAACACTCTCCGGCACTGGCACTGCATATACATCTTCAGTGCAGGCAAAAGATGGAAAATTTCAGGCATGGAGAATCTCTTGTGGTTGTGACAGTTTGCTAATATTTTAATGAGTGAATTATGATAATTATGAAAATCTTAGCTTTAGATTATTTGTGAGGGGTGTGTGTTTGTGTGTGTGTGACAGCTTTCCCAAGCAAACTAGCATTCTGATTCTGTAGCATTCAATGATGAAAATTTCTGTACTAATAATACAAAGTAGATTTTAAATTGCTGCATATTAATCAAATTTACTTAAGTACATTCATTAATTTGTGCGTATAACAGCCAAACTGGGAATGTGGAGTTTGCTGATTGTGCACAAAATACATATATTAATGAATGTTAAAACTTCAGCATGAGTAATAGCTCTAAAAATATTTTTTCATAAAGCAAAATTCTAAGGGGTAATACTGAATAATTGTTTTCTTTTTAATATTTCCACTTTTATTTCATTTTGTGTTATTTGGCTTTAAGTGGACGAAATACATATAGAAGAAGAAACCAATTAAGAAATAAAGAGTAAGCCCTAAAGATTGTAAAGAAAAACAAGAATATAAGATTAGGAACTGTTGATATTAAATTTCCTATCTCTCCTTCAAATCACTTAATTTAAAAACAGGTACAGGGCACTTTAGACATGGTTACATGTCTATGTACAAAGATAAATAAATCTGAAGTTAAATTAGGAAAGAACCTTTCATTTCCTTTATGGGACTGGAGGCTAGGAAGGGCATAGCAAAGGGAAATCCAGCATTGTATCTCTGTCTGAATGTATAAAACCAACGGAAAGGTTTTGTATTTCCTCCTAAGTCAAACAGATTTAAGATTTATGCTAACAATCAGCGACTCCCTTGATGATGGATTACCTTGCATGCTGGATGCTAATTGCTATAAAGGCAAGCCCCCTCGCCTCACCTCCTGCTACCTTCTGGAAGTGTCTGATATGAAGTCTGTTCTTAGTAAAATTACATTCAGAAGAACTATTGTACAATATAAAATATGGTAGGATTTAATAAGAGAGGTATAACATAGTATCTACAAGTTCCAAAGAGTCGACAACCAGGAGACTTAGGGGAGGCCTCAGGTCAGAGCGGGGCGCATGGGCAAGACCCTCAGCTTCTTCCTCCCCTGCTGGCAGCTCCCTGAGCCATTTGTGTCTAGTAAGTGCTCAGGGCAAGACACACTAAGTGAGAGAGTCCAAGAAACAGAGGAAGGGTAATAAGAATTGACAAATTGCACTGCGTAAGCTCAAAGGGTTGGGGTAAAATGGCACGTCCTGAGGGATTGCATGCCCCATAGGACCCGTGTTCTGTGTGATTTGGCAGGGAAACATTGGAGTGAAATTACGAAGTTTGGCTCTAGGCAGGAATACTTGACTTATTACATTCACCTACTCTGTAACTATGCATCCTTCCACAAGAACACTGCTATACATCAGTACTTCCTGAACTGTGTTCCCCAGGGCTCTACTGTTCCTTGGGGTGTGAAGAAGGGGGAGGGGACAATTCTTAACTAAGTTCGTAAGATGCTTCTGGTTCTTTGTGCTTGCAACTTTCCAGTGTAAGGTAGCATATCCAGGACTCTGAGAAGTTCTACCTGTAATCCTTTTATAACCCTTTTACTTCTGAAATGACTTGAACACAAAACCAAGTATCACACAGCATTTATTAACATTCCACGGGACATCCCTACTGCTGCATGTCTACAAATTTCTCTGCTAAAATTCTCTGGCATTTTGATGGCCATGGGCTCACAGGATCTTTTATGAGAGATCTGAGGGACATTACTGGCCCCTACCCTCACCTTCGAGAACAAACCAGCTGTTTAGATGAGTGAGAATTTTCCACGTAGTGGCCCTCTCAGCTCTATTCCTCCAATCTTGGTCTGTCTGCACCCTCATCCTTGTTGGGAAGTCTCTTGTGCTTCTCACTCAAATGCCCTGGCTGACCCTTCTAGGGACAGACGATGCAGTTCCCTATTTATTCTCACAGGTTTCTATTCTCAAGATGGTTTCACTGAATCTTCAGCATCCTCCTTCCCACACTCATAACACTCCCTCCTACTTTCTCTTCAATCATTTTACTGTGTGGCTCCTTCATATTCTAACCTAGAAAAGGTGTGCCAAGTTAGGAAAACTCGGAACATCTGACCAGTATCATGTGCATTTGACATATACAGAATTAAATGCTACATCACTATGTTGAACATTATGATTTTGATTGCTACATTAATTCTTGTTACATTAAACATGTCCCGTCTTTTATGTAGTTTATTTTCCTTTCTTAATTTTCTTTTATCCCCAAAGTGCCACTTACCACTTTTTTTCCCACCAAGGTAACATAGTTAAACACCAATTTAACTTCTTTATATGTTGTGTTTCTCATGAGGATAAAGAAAGGCAATTGTTTCTACTAGTAACCAAAGTACTAAAATTTGTGACCTGTTTACCTTGCTCATAAATAAAAATAGATCCAGGTATTAACATTACCCTCATACCTACCCTCCAGTATGCTTTCTCTAGCGGCAGGGAAGGGACCAGATGTGCAGCTGGCAAGCCAGGGAGCCCACACATCTTACAACTCTCTGCAACTGGTAATCTGGGCCAACCTCAGGAGTGTGACCCCAGCGACCACCATCAGTCATGGCTGTTGGGGTAGTAAAGCACCGAGGAGCACATGTGTTTTATGTGAACTCTGTCATCCTTCTTGGACCCATGGGGAGACTCTGAACTTATTTTCTATTGTCATAATCAGTATGAAATAATGGGGCAACATCTGGAGTCAGAAGGCTTGTGTTCAAATCCTAGCTCCCATCACTCAATAGTTATGTGGCTGTTGGAAGGTTAATTAATTTGATCCCTCAATTGCCCATTTGTAAAATGGAGCGTCACAAACCATGTCATGAGTATGTAATGCTGTGACATATATGGAAGCCATCTGCATACATAAGGATCAGATAAGCCAGTGATTCCCCAACTGTGCTCCAGAAGTACCAGGGTCTGCATGAAAGAGCATGTGGGCCACAGAAAGTGAAGTGGGAAGACCCCTCCAGACCCATCACCCTTCTTCAGCCCCCACAAGTACTCTGATCAGAGCACGGCCACCCTGGTCTATTTTGCAAATTGGGCTTCCAAGTAAAAACCCCTTTAAAAGATTTGACTGTTGAGAAAAAGGGAGAGAGTTTAAAATGACTGATGCAAAGAATTACTGTGGATACAACTTGATTATTTCAGATCTGTGCACATAATGTTCAGACGTGTACAAGTACGGGAACCTGATCCAAAGATTTGTATGTGTTTGTATATGATACACAAACAACAAAAGTGGGTCTCTGTCGTATATGAAATCTCTTGCTGTTCACAACATTGTCAGGAAAGCTTATGTTTTGACTCTCAAGAGATGAAGGTTTGATATTTTGTTCTTCAGAAATAAATATATCAAGAGACGCTGTTCATTAAATTGCATGGTATGAAACAATATCGTACATGACACATATACATGACCAACACAACCAAACATTAAGCTACACAACAGGAGCTCTCTTAATTATTAGCTGTCATAGTGAGATTAAATTGGGCATTAAATTAAGTTTAAAGAGAGATTAAATTGTGACATGAGGTGCAGTAAAGGCACAATCGGCATTGAAAAAAGGCGATTATTCAGAATAAAATCACAGTATTAAGGAGCTGAATACTTGCCTGCTTTCTAATGTAAATTTAAGTTTATTTTGTTCTAAAAATAGGGATTAAAAGGTGAATTTCATTATCCTAGTCTTTAATTTTGGAAATCTTGGGGGCTACAATTTTTATTCATCACCTCTGGTTGAAGTTTTCTAATGAAATGTTGGTGAATTTTTAGTACAGATATTAGGAATCTTCCATCATTTTAAACCATATTTTATTCTTTAATATGATTGATCATGTTCTCTACCTAAGTTCCTTCTCAGCAGATAAATTACTTAATATTTACAACTATTTCTCAACTTTTATATATTTTTCTTTTCATTAACTTACACTGCTCCTCTCTAACCTTTGCATAGTCCTTACTAGTGCAAAAGATTCAAGCTTTAACGTCTATAATTTGTATTATGAAAACACTAAGTGTATGTAATAGTCTATGGAGTTTATCCTGGAGATTGCAACACGAACCTTCACTTTTCTCCTCAATCCTGTTTGAAGACGCCCAGTGAAGATTACAAACTATGCACAGGCCTGAAATAACTCTGTCAGGCATGAGATTTATAAGCTGTAGTCCACAGGTGAGGCTCTTGGAGCTCAGGCTTAGGGAGACCTCTTTGTGAATTTTATTCTCATCAGGAATGCCTCCACCTAAAAACATAAAACAAGACGAAAACAAAAACAAAACAAAACAAAAAACAGTGACCTTACCCAAGAAGTATAAATCATAAAAAATATTTCCTTTCAGAAATGATACCCCAAAATTGCCACTTTATTTATATTATCTGTCAATGTGGAGAATATTGGGACACACTTTTTATAACATTAATATTTCCAATAAAAATTCTATATCCAGGATGGAGGCACTTTTCATTCAAAACCTCTCCTCTTTTTATGCTGTTTTAGGACATCACAGAATCTTGAATGAATTTTGAAAATTCATTAGCAAGATCAAATCCAGATTCTGTTCATTTCTTCACAGAAATCTTTCTGCTCCTTCAGGTCACGCCTGGTGACCCCATTAACATGAACACTTTAGCCAGAACAAAACTCAGCAAGCCACGAGGAACACAGTAAAAGGGACAGACTCTGAGTCTGGGATGTGTGGGTCCTTGGAGTGCACCAGGGCTCTGCAACACTCATCGTATGCAGGAAGCTGAATGCAAGACCTTCCACAAACACTCACAAACAGGCCTGTTTGCTAAATGTGCTCCCAAAGCCAGCGGCCCCTGCCAGCACTTGTCCGTCAAAAGTCCACCCTCTGAGGTGTCGCAAGTTCTCCTGTTTCCCAGGTCACGCAGCCTGGAGAGAAACTAGCCACAATGACAGGCACAAAACAGATTTCTGTAATCCCACCCCCACCAAGCCAGGAAGCCCCCGTGCTGTTGGCCAGGCCTCTGCCCTTCTGTTCCGGTGGCTGTGTATGAGGTCTCTTGCTGCTCTGGGGCTCCGATCCACTCCATCCTCCAAGAGGGTACCTCTGCTCTCAAGGCAACACAGCCTGGGTCTCATCCTACCCATCCTGGAATGACCAAGCTCGGGGCTGGATACAACACGAGAAACACACTCCTGCTAAGCCCCACGTCCTCTTCCTCCACCACAGAGCACAATCCTTTAGACACTTCGTCTTGCATTTACTTTTAGATGAGATAGTGCTCTGAGGGTGTGGTGAGGCAGGAGGACAGATGGGGGGAGCAAAGGGCACCAGCACAGAGATGGGAGTTGGCGGTGGACAGCCCCCTGCTTGGACAAAGAAGGAGCTCATAGTTATCACACCTCCTTGTGAGTCTGTCTTCTTTGAACAGCGAATTGAAGTGGTCTTCCACCCCAAAAGTGAGATGTGCTGTGATAAATAAAACCTTCTCGGGATCTCATTACAACTCCAGAGGGATCGCAGATCGGCATTTTGGACACCTGCCCGGGGGCTCAGGCTCTACTCAGCCTCAGCCTCCACCCACTGTAAGGGGACGCTTTCTACATTCCAATGGGCCCTTTGTCCCTCTGTGTGCTGGGATCTCTTAAACAAACAAGCTGGGTTCCTAGGCAGCATAGCTCAGGCCCCTATGCTGGGTCCGGCACTATAAAAGGACTCTTCCTGCAGACCTCAGCGGGGGGCAGCTGCATGTTGCATTGCCAGAAACCCACACTCAGTAGATGCTAGAAAATGACGGGGAAATGGCCTCTTGGTAATGGTGCCAGTTACTAACAGCTGAGCAATGGCTCTGGGCAATTTGTAGGTATGGACTTCAGGGCAGTGGCTGTCGACATGATTCACAGCCTGGCCCCTTGGCCTAGGCACAGCCAAGGTCAGCAGCAATGTAGTCACATGTATCTATTTCCTCACAGGTCACATGTTTGGAGTGCCCGTCATCTGCAAAGCGGTTCACCGAATGCACCCAGTGTAGCTGGATCTATGAAGGAAACACAGTCAGGTTCAAAGCCACTAACCATCACCCTTTTTGGCCATTTGCACTGCCACTTACCAAGTGCTGCTTTGCTGTGAGATTACCACCGTTCCTGGACCACCTGAGATAAGGTTCAAAGTGAACCATGCAGTTATTTTCATCTCAGCCCGATCACCTCTTTCTAGTCTTTTTAATAAACTTTAAGAAATATCAGTAAATAGTACTCAGACAGCCTTCTTATAGACTTCACCTTACTCAACAAACTAAATATCAATTGAGAAAAGAAAATATGGATATCCTGTCAAGACAGATTCTTACGAGAATTTTTAAGAAAAAATTGATCTTCTTAAAAATTATTGTTAAAAATATATGTAGCATAAAGTAAACACGCGCAATTTAGAAATAGCTACTCAGAGATGTAATTCTATGCCAAAGCTTGCAATAGCAAGAAATGGGCAAGACTAGAACAATATCCATGTGTCCTGTTTTCCCACATGGTGCCCTTTGTTATATCTGTTAGAATTTGTATATACCAAGTGCAAGTTCAAGCATTATTTTCTAAATCAAAAAAAGGAAAACTTACAGAGGAAGCTCCAGGATGTGCCTTGATTAGGACTATAAACAACTAGATTAGAATCAGTGGCAGTATCTCCCTGAGCAAAGTCTCTGGATTTTTTTTCTTCTCACTAGCCGGTGGGTAACTGCAATCGTGGGTGCGTTCCGTCCTCTGGACTCCTTTGATCTCTTTATTCAGACCTCCTGTTTACTGTATTAAAACAATTCACTCCATTCATCGGCCAGTCTTTGTTCATCAGTTCAGATTTTTTTCACCTTTTTTGTTGCTGTTAAGTGCACAAGGTGGGGGGGCATTTGGCTTTGGTTTTGAGTCCTCTGACAAAAATTAAACATTACTTTTCCCATGTTTTTAAAGAATTCTGCTACAGAGATTTCCTAAATTAAGGAGCATGTTGTTGATTTTTCTCCCCATCTCTCAAGCCTTCTTCTAGATGCAAAGTCAAGTTTCCTTGGTAGGATTCTTGTTCCCAAAAACAAGACGATCTCTTTGGAGATGTGTGGAGAAGCTGAATGTTCCATTTCATAATGATGAGGTCAAGATGCTTCACTTCATGACAATCTCTCTCTGGCCTGCTCTGTTTCTCTCTGGAATAGGATAGACTGCCTTTTCTTTCTCTTCCTTGCTATGCTGTTATTTGTCAGTGGAAGCGAGAAGGTGGTGCTGTTTAGCATGTAAATAAACCAACACTTTTTCCAGTAAATAGCTCTGTCTAGCATTATATGCCAGGAACTCTCATCTGCACAATGATGAATTCAGTTCTTGCTCTGCGCTCTCCTTTCCTGTCCTTTCACAGAGGGAAAGGTGATCACACACAATTATACGAGTCCTTTTTACTTTGGCTTTTTTTCCTGCTTGTGCCACTAATTTTTCTAGTCTCCTCATAGATAGCATTTCCCATTGCTAAGATAAAATTTCGAAGGCAGCCTTTGTGAATTAACTTACATCCTATAGTCCGGTGTTTTATAAATGATGTAAATGAAGGATGTGGCTTGCAGATCTATTTAAAACGACGTGCTTATACTTCACTGTTCTGGCCAGATGAGTGGGCACATGCTTTTGCATTTTTATTTGAACCCCACTGAAGTTGGTCATTATATTTTGAATGCCACAGCACGTCTGTACCATTATTTAAAGGATCTTGTTCATTCATCCATATAATGATTGGCATTGGCTATAACTTGATGCAATGTTACACTATTTTAATTCTTTCTCAGGCAATGTTATCTTTGATCACATCCTATTCACTGCAAAAAAAAAAAAAAAAAAAAACTCCACACAATTGCAATCTCACATTCTGTTTCAGTGGTGATGTGGAGCACTCCCTGGAATATAGCTATTTAGGACAATTTCTCCACCCTCGGGCTGCTCATTAAAGGGATGGCAGTTTCTAACTGTAATGAATAAGGTAAAGTGAAAATTCCACTCTTTCAAAGAGACTCCATGTTTTTTTTTTTTAACTGTTGTCTACTGCTGATTTCTTTGTTTAATTAGAAATGGTATACGCTCCTACACAACCCTGACCACAACTCAATACGCAAAGCATTTCCTGTTTTGCGATTCAAGTGTATATTTTATCAAAGTATTCCAGAGGAAGCTTTACATCCTCCCTCAAAAAGAACATATCACCGGTTATGCATAGTGCATCTGGGTTATCATCTTGTCTCGGTGGAGAGACTCCCAGGTTCTTTAGTTTTTCTCCCTTTTTACTGCTCATTTAATGCGTTCTTGTAACCTGGGGATATTTGTAGCAGCTCCAACACCTCACTGAAAAGTTTAGCAAGAAAGAGCCTAGTAAAAAAGAATGACAGGGACCAGTGTTTAGGAAAAGCTGCCTCTTTTTCAAATTCCTGTAGCCTAAAACCCCAGGCAAACGTGAGTTCCTTTCTGTTTAAAGGCACAAATCTTTGTTGCTTTTAAATACTGCAAGTGAAATTTAAAATTTTCTATTTAGCTCCTAGTAAATCATAAGCAGAAAGCAACATTTAAATAGAGAGTAGGAGGGGTCGGGGATTTAGCTCAAGTGGTAGAGCGCTTGCGTAGCAGGCACAAACGCCTGAGTTCCAACCCCAACACTCGCCCCCCCCAAAAAAAAATAGAGAATAGGAGGAATTTTACAATTGTAAACCAAATTCTGGTGGGGTAGGAGTAGGGCGTGGCTTGAGTTAGCTGGGGCGATGGGTGTGACCCGAGGGAGTGGCCTAGACCTGACATCAGCCTGAAATCAAAACGCCCTCTTCTCACAGGATGGGAAACTCTCACGAGAACTGAGACGGATAAATACAAACGATACCCCGAAGTTGCTCTGGGGCCCCTCCTACTTCCTAACTCCATGACTTATCTTACGGGACTCCATCCTTAAGATCGCCCCCTGGGCTTGGGGATTTAGCTCAAGTGGTAGAGCACTTTCTTACCGCCCTCATTTCACCCATTCAATTCTTTGCTTGCGGCAAATAAGAACCTAGACACCCCCTCCGGTATGACTGGGAGACTCAGTCACACCCCAGAGTTACCGCACTGCTGTGGGGCAATGGGTGTGCAGCTCAGTGAGTCTCTGAGGCCTTCTTTCTTTAACTCCCACAGCGAAGGCTAAGGAACTGAGCACCCCCAGACTCACAATTCTGAAGGAGTCAGATGAGAGATGGGGCACCAGGCATATCAGGATGTGCGTTCGGGCAACGAAGAAAGTACAAAGACATCCAAAGCAAATCCTTGCTCTCAGTATCGCTTATTTAGTATCTGTTCGGTGCATAACAGTGTTCGAGCAGGCTGGAGGATCCAAGATTGAAATATGATATGATTTGTACTTCCCTGGAGCTTTCAGAATTGGTGGAGAGATGCATCCAATCTGTTTGAAACGAGGAGATAACAGAATATAGTTAAAACTAAATGCTGGGGCTGGGGATTTAGCTCAGTGGTTAGAGTGCTTGCCTAGCAAGCGCAAGGCCCTGAGTTCAATCCCCGGCACCAAAAACAAAAACAAAAACAAAACGCTAACTTGGGCTTAGAGAGCATGGGACATGCTTATACTAAAAAAGTATTTGTCGTTATTTGAAATTCAAATTTAACTAGGCATTCTGTATTTTATCTGGCAACCCTAGCCCTGGAATGGTGCTTTGTCTCCACCAGCTGAGAGTTATGGTCTCTTTGCTGCCTTCTGTTAGCGAACACATTCCACAAGTCGCAGAGTAACAACTCACACCTGCTTGCTGTCTCTTTTCAAAGTGTTCTATCGGCATATTTAGATCTAATCTTCACCACAACCCCATGAGATAAGTAGCATTCATCCCACATTTACATGAAGAAAATGAGGCTGAAGGTCTCTGAGTGTTCCATCTCCATCACCAAGAGCCATACCCAACCCAAATTCCCTGCTTCCAAGTCCAGGGCTTCTGCACTGCGCCATGGTTGTCCATATTGTTCCACAGCTGGTGGTCTTTCTTCTCGCCACAAAGCTCTGTTCATTTGGTTTCTCTGCCAAGTTTCCGACTAGAGTGGCAACTTCCTGTCCGGTGCTATTTATTCACCACTCATTGTCCCTGGCTAATGCCACCATCAGCCTGCGAGGGGAGGGAAGGACGAGGGACACCATTTGTGACAGGTTTTCCCTGGGGCCTTTCTCCTAATCCTGTGTTTGGAAGTTCCCTCTGAATGAACTTATGCTTGAGCCAAAAACCAAGGTTTCCTACAACACTGAACTCATTCAGCTGGTTTATCAACCCTGTCGGTGGCCTTTTTTCTTGTCGTGCTGCAAATTTTCATTTCACTGCTAATGCAGAAGATGGAAGTGAAGAAAGAACTTTAATGATTTTAAAGTTATTTCTGAGTTTTAATTGTCATTTTTCTTGGTGATATAATGCAAACTGTAAAAATATCCAAGCTGGATGTAAATATAACCAATAGAATAGAAATAGCTCCTACAATTCCACTTTCTTTTTGCACTTCTCGAAAATCATCTTGATATATATTCTTTCATGATTCTTTTCTGAATTTGTACGAATATGTGTATTCTAATTTTTTTTATAAAAGTGTGATTATTTTGCTATGCAACTTTTTTCACTTAATTATTTTAAACACTCCCAAGTCAGTCCCATAAATTTACCTTTGATGGTTGCAGAATATTCCATTTTTCCATACCACAATTCCATACCACAATTTATTGATTCAATTCCCTATTAATGTACATTTGGACTTTTTCAGATTTTTCTGATTACAACTAATACTGTAATTTTTGTATTTATTTCTGGAAGAGAGTCTTAGAAGCAGAATGTCTAAGCCCCAGTGAGTACATTTTACATGTGAGGAAGAATTATTAAATTGCATTCCACCAGGATTTCACCTGTTTGTGTTCCAGCCATTGCTTTTCAAATTTATCTTAGGGATTTTCTTTTTCTATTTCTTACAAAGGATGTGAATTTTTATCCTTTATCTGCAGCAAAGATTTTTCTGGTTTATCCTCTTTTTTTAACTTCGATTATGGTGTTTTTTTTTTAATTGGGCAAAAGTCATTTAATTCTTGGGATAAAACAGATTTTTCTGGTTTATCCTTTTTTTTCCCCTTTGATTATGGTATTTTTTAAAATTGGGTAGAAGTGGTTTAATTCCTAGGCATGAAACAAATTTTTGTAGTTTATCTTTTTTTTTATTTTTGCTTTGATTATATTTTTTTCAACTGGGCAAAAGTAGTTTAATTCTCAGGGAGTCTAATCATCTGGTTTTGTATGATTTCTAGTTTTCTCACCATTCTAGAAAAACTTTTCCCATGCCAAGATTATATGTCATTCATATCTTCTTCTAGTGTTTTCATGGTTTTAGATTTTTATATTTAAATCTTTCAAGTATCCACAATACATTTCAGTGTAAATAGTCCAGTAGAGATCTAACTTTGTGTTTTCCAAATGGCTAGCCATCTGAGTTATCCATTGTTTCCTCATGGATTTGAGGTGCCACTTTTTCATGTATTAAATTTCTATGTATATTTGAGTCTATTTCTGGACAGTGGGTTCTGATCCTTGACATTTGTCCCCAGTCCTGACTCAGGATGCTGATTTTTTAAAACAGTGAGATTTCATTGTATTTGACTGTCAGGGCAAGCTTTTACTCTATATGTTCAATTCTCCATTTGCACGTGCTATTTTCATAGCTGAATTTTCAACTCACTTTATCATCTCATCACATCAAACTTTTTTTAAAATTTTCAGTGGGTTGTATTGAGTATTTATGCCATATTTTAACTATAAAAATTAAATAACAGAAGATAATTGAGTAAAAAACACAAATTCTCTTTACTACCAACCATGGACCCAGTTCTAGTGCTCCTAGCCCTGTTAGCAGTTTGGGGGTGTGCCCTTCAAATCCCCCATGGACATACTAATAGACTTTAAAACATGAGTGTGCACAGATACATGCAGTATAAATGGATTTATTCTAGGGCTGGGCTGACAGTCACCCAGAACATGCCAGAAAGTCTGTTAAACACTGAACTAGTTCCACACTTTTGGTAAGTAGCTGTTGGCCCAGGGCCTTCCTTCTGACCGGCTCTGGGGTACCCCAGTCGCCTGGCATAACATGTATTATCACATCACACTTCGTGTGGATGTTCACGGATGCCAGTGGCTTCTACTTTTGTGTATACTCTTTTCTGTCATGTTTGGTGTTGGGATTATACAAGCTCTGTAATGATTTGGGAAAACTTCAATCTTTTCTTTTTCTTTTCTTTTCTTCTTATTCTCTGGAAAATCTACCTGTCACAAAAGTTCTGAGTTATTTTGTTTGTGCTTTTTCTTTTTTTTTTTTTTTTAGAAAGTTTGTTTATTAAACTAGCTGGGCCTGTTGCCATTGGGGGAAGAGAGGGCAGTGGAGGTCTACAGTTTGTCTACCTCTTATACAGATCAGGCCTATTACTTCGTTTAGGCTTGTATACCTTTTGTTGAGAGGGGTATGATAATTTTTATTTTCCTAGGAAGTTATTTGCTTGTTCACAATATGGGTTATGGAGTCAGGCTACTTTGTCTACATCTTACCACTACTGCTTAACTTTCTTTCTGTAGGCTACTTTTATTATAGATTCAGATTTATAGGATAATTGAATTCCCAAATACCCTTCATCCAGTTTCCTCTGTTATTAACATCTTACAATAGTAGGATACATTTGTGAGAATTAATGAATCAATGTTGCTATTTTAACTAAAGATAATAGTTTATTTAGATTCCTTTAGTTTCTGCCTAATGTCCTTTCTCTGTTCCAGGAACTGGTCTAGGGGCCCATATTACATTTAGCTGTCCTGGCTCCTGAAGCTCCTCTTGGTTAAGGCAGTTTCTCAGTTTCCTGTTTTTGATGATCTTGGTAAATTTGAGGAACACTGCTCAGACATTTTTAAGGATGTTTCCTGACTGGAATCTATCAGATTTTTGTTTTCACCATAAGACTGAGATGATGAGTTACGGTGAAAAAGACTGCAGAGGTAAACTGCCATTTGATCACATCACTTCAAGAGCGTAAACTATCCACATGATTGATGACTATGGATGTTGGCCTTGAAGACCTGGCTCAGGGGGTCTCTCTGATGCAAAGCTGTCCTTTCCTCTTTTCCATACTGTATGCTTTGAGAGAAAGGCAGTATGCCCACTAGACACCCAGGGAGTGGAAAGTTATGCTTCCCCTCCTTGAGGGCAGATTACCCACCTAAATTATTTGGAATTTTTCTTCTAGGAGATCTGTTCTTCTCTACCAACTAACCTATTCAATCACTGACATATATCAGTATGGGCTTACGGATATTAATTTTATACTTTGGGTTATCATCCAATATTACTTCCTTTTGTTGTTCAAATTGCACCATCTTCAGTCATAATTTCTTTACTGTTGTCTCCTGTATTACTTCAACGTACTCCCTTCTTTATGGTTTTTTTGGGGTGGTTTGCTTTTAAGCACTGTCTTACTTTCTAGTATTCTCACAGGCTCGTCTTGTCTATTCTCTCTGTCTGCCCCAGAACCTCCATTTCTGCCAGGAGCCTTAGTATATTGGAGAATGATACTGGAAAACAAGATCTGGATTCTGGGCATTCTCATTGATTCTGGAGTGCCGATTCTTTCCCAGTTCTCTTTTGATACAATTATCTACCTTGCGTTTTATCAACAATGGTGTTTCATAGCTGTAATTTTTCAACAGTACTGTGAACTCTTCTAGAAAACTGTCAAAGGTAGAATCCTCTTGCTGCCCCCTGAGATGTCTCTGAAGTCAGGAGGAATCCTTGAAACTCTCCCTTCAGGGTCTGTTGACCCCATTTTATTAGAGTTTGATTCCAGTTTTATTCTGGCAATTTTCCTAATACACCAGGCAGTAAATGAAAAGAAAACGTTGCTAGCAATATCAATATTAGGCAAATCTGCACTCAGGGAGATTCTGAGATGGCCCTGAGCACATGGCCCCCCTCCCCTCCATTTTTCATTATGGCAGGGTCAGTTTTGAAGACACCAAGTGTCTTCTTTTGTGATCCCAAGGAGTCTAAATTTAAGTTAAAAATTCAAAGAGTGTGTTGCTACCAGTGTAACTAACTTTATTGAGGTGGCGATAGAAGGAAGAGAGAACTTCTAAGCAGTTTCCTTGTGCACTGACAATGACAACTGCCCCCCACACACTCCTCTGCCTGGCAGCTGTTAGCTTTCTTTTAATTTAATGCATAAGATTTATTAAAACCTCTTCTTAAAAGAAAATATGTAAGTATTATTTATGCAAATACTATTATTTTATCCATGACTTAGGTTATGACTTACATTTCTTTTCTAATATTTTTAAGCATGCTTCCTCCAGAGATCAGTCCATTTCACCAGCTACTTTGTTTTTTTGTTTGTTTCTTTGCTTTGGTCTGTAGGTTGGTGGGTTGGTTGGTTGGTTGGTTTTTTTGAGACAGACTCTCAAATATAGTTCAGACTGACCTTGAACTTACTATGTAGCACATGTGGGCTGGCCTTGAATTCATAGTGATCCTCCTGCCCCAGCCTCCGAAGTGCTGGGATCACAGGCGTGTGCCACCACACCTGGCTCACCAGCAACTTTGAAAAACCAATGATTGATGGTGTTTATCGAGTATGCTTTTTTGCTTTTTATCTCAGTAACTTCTAATGTTAGTCTTAAGATCAGATATGAGTGAATTTGCCTTTTTGTTACTGTTCTTTCTTTTTCTAACTTCAAAAATGTAATGCTTAGCCATTTAAGTTTAATCTTCATTGTTTTCTAATAAATGTGCTTAAAACAACACATTTTCCTCTATTAATATTGTTTTGGCCATATCTTAAGAACTTTGATTTGTTGTACTTTGACTTTTGTCAGTTCCTAAATGTTCTATAATTTGTACTTTCTTTTTAAGTTGTATTATCCAGCAGACAGTTTTGTATATCCAAGGTTTTAGAGTCACTTATTTCTAGTTTAATTAGATAGTCAGAGAAAGTGGCATTTAGAAACTTTGATATCTTTGTGGCATAATATATGAACAGAATGAAATGTTACATGGTTTTGAGTAGAATGACTACTTTCTGTGTCTTGAACACATACCTGTCTACATATCTATTAAATTAAGTTTCTTTTCTTCTTTTTGTTTTTGCTTCTTGTTTTTGAGACAGTGTCTCACTATGTAGCCAAGCTGACTTGGAACTCACTATTCTGTCTTAGTCTCCTAACTGCTGGAATTACAAGTGTGCTAGGATTCTTTTGTTATACTATACAGATCCCTAATGTCTTCATTGATCTGTCAATTTCTGAAAGAGTTGTGTTAAATCATCTCACTATTATTTTGTTTCTGTTGGTATCACTTGATTTTTCTAACAGTTTTTATGTTAAATCATTCAAAACATTAAAAATTTACAACTTTTAAAAATTTAATTTATTGTACTTTAATGGTGCATTTTAGATGTACATAGTGATAACATTCATCATAGGGGATTTGTACCTGTATATGAGATATCTTGTTGATTCTTTTTTTCCCAGTCCCCTACACTCCGATGCATCCTGAGACCATACTCTTAAGTGAAATAAATCAGACACACATGCTTACCACATTGTTTCTCTGGTGTGAGAAACTGAAAGTGTAAATAAAGACTAAAATGTATTAAATTGGGAAAGAGAAGAAAATGTCCACATGGGAAAGGGACCAAGGGAGGGGGAGGGGGAAAGGAACAGAGGGACAAGAGAAATAAGGAGGGAGGAAGGGGTGAACTATTTTATTTTTCAGTAGATTCCTCCCCTAACAAGATCAAGAATGTTTCGTTCCATTTGATTTTTTTTTCTTCTAGCTGGGGATTTAGCTCAGTGGTTAGAGTGCTCGCCTCACAACCACAAGGCCCTGAGTTCGCGCTCCAGCACCAAAAAAAAAACAAAAATTTTTTCTTCCAATTTCCATTTAGATTTAGTTTAATATTTCTGCTAGCTTTCTTTTTAAGATTGTACCAAATTTATAATTCATATAGAAAGAACTCACATTATGATATTAAGCACCACCTTCCTGTGCTAAGCCCTGGGTTTCTGTCTCCAGCACTAAAAAAAAAGGAAGAAAACTTTTACAAATTTAAGCCTCGATTTTTCAAATGTGTTCCTAGTTATTTTATCAGTTCATGGCTAAGTGGGATCTTTTCTTCTATAGCATTTTCTAATTCGTGGCTATATTTATAATAAATGGATTCTACATATTAGTTTCATAGCCAGTGACCTTACTAAGTTATACTTTCCATAATAGTCTTAATTCATTTGGGTGCTCTAATTATCAGTTACAGCATCAACAATAATGATAATTTGCCTTCTCCTTTTTATGTTTCAGTTTCACATTTGGTTTTCTTGTCAAGTTGCATTGGCCAATACTTTCACTACAACAGGTGAAATTGCCCATACAGGCGCCCTTGGTTTGTTCCTGTTTGTTAAATGAGTGCATGGTACTAGGTTTGTCATGGTAAAAAGAAAAACTCTTCAGCTAGAAATGCATTTTATTAGAAATAATGGAAACCTTGGGTAATAGAGACTCAGACAGAAATTTCTTTTTCTCCAATTACAAGAAACCTGGAGGTGGAAGGATGTTCGTTTGTTCCAAGGCTCCACCAGGTCACGTGTCTATGAGTCTCTTGACTTTTCTCTAATGGTTTCTAGAGCCGGAAGACCGCGGCAGCTCAGGGGTACATCTGTGTTTGTTGCTTTGTCAGGAGTGCAGATACTCCCCAATGCCTCCTTGTCCCCACAGTGTCCCCTTGGCAAGGGAAGCCAGCAAACAGGAACAGAAATGTGATGAATTTCTATTGGTGTTTTCAAATGATTGGCTAGAGCTGTACAAAGCATTATTTTAACTCCCTTTTTGTCTATGGCTATTTTTCTATTTTTATTTCTAAAAGTGTTTTTGTACTTTCTTACTTTTTTTCTTCATTCCTTACTTTGGCTGTTGTATTTATTTTGTTGCTATTTTTCTACTTTCTTGAACTGGACGCTTAATCCATTTACTTTCATTGTTTAATGATGAGTATCAAAAGAATTTTAAACTACATTTTTCTGAGTACACCTTTGGGATTTAATATGTGTTGTTTTTATTGTTATATTTAGCTACCGTGCACTTGTAGCTTTGATTTTTTTGCCTCAGAATAGATAAGAGTTGTTTTTACATTTACTAGTAGTTGTGGTTAGCTTCCCACCTTGTATTAATTTTAGTTTGAGTGCATTGTGATAAAGAATTTGTGTTTTCTTAGAATTTACCTAGGTTTTGTTACTCCATATTTACAAATACACAGATAATTGAAAAGCAATTGCTGTTAGTTATATTAGATCCAGTGGGATGTTTTGTTTCGTTTTTGTCTGTTTACTTATTTATTTTTAGTCTATGGAAGTTCTTAGTAAGTAAGAAAAATGTTATAGTCTTTTCATTTCAAACAGTTTAACCTTTTATTTCTTGCAGTTTTCACTTTACTTTGATGTTAAATTGTTTGGCATAAATAGATGAATCAAGTTTATATTTTTATTGCGTGTTTTATACCTCAGCATTATAATGCTTTTCTCCTTGAATTCAAATTTGTCTAATAGTGATATCGCAGACTCTGCTTTCTTTTCATTTGCTGTCTAGTGTATTGTGACAGTTGGCAGAGTCAAAGTGGAGTCACTTGTGTTAAATTTTAATAAAGTGGAGCTAAGAGGCTTCGAAGGGAGAGCACATGCAGGTGCCTATGATAAAACATTGCCAGGGGCTTTCTGAGGCCCACGACCTAACACAAAGACCACTGCTACCTCACACAGCAAATCCTGTACGTCTGTGAGTACGTTTCCCCAGCAACTGACTGTACAACTTCTGATGGATACCACCTTTGCTCGTAGCCAAGGATAATTGTTTCATGGCAACTTAGGTATCCCTGTGAATTTGTCTTAAAAACACCTGCTTTCTTTCAGCTCCCCAGGTATGCCTATGACTTGTCCCAGACTTGCAGAGTCTCTCTGCTCATTCTTCAGTAAACTCACTCCCTTTAGAGAGTGTCTGTGTTTGTTATGGACGGTGACAGTATCTCTGGCCACCCTTTTATTCAGTTTCTCCCTCACAGCACATAGCTGAATTTAGTTTCTGATCCTGTATGTAAGCTCTTTTGTTTTTCAAAAATAGAATTTAACTTTGATCACATTTGAGCTTACTTTCATAATAGTTATGTTTCGCTTCAAAAATTTTTATAATCTTATTTAATTGATGGGATTGCTTCCATTTTCATTGTTGTTGTTTTGTTTTGTTTTGTTTTGTTTCCTTTCTTTCATTCTGTCTTTTTAGTTGTTTTGATTGTTGATTTCCCGGGGGCATATGGAAGGTATGTAGCCTGTTTTAGTTTCCAACTAATGACTGTCTTTACAAAGTTTAACAGTATACATTACTTAAATCTCAATTTGGGATTATGAATTTGGGAAATGAAACTGTCTGAGGAAATGTCTTTACATTTCTTTTGCTTGCTTCATCCCTATTCTTCCTATTTTTAAGTAATATATTCTGGTATTTTTAATTTGAATTTTTTCATCCCAGGCTTTTATCACTGTGTTTTTATCTTTGTACCAAACTTTTATATTCTCTTTGTAAAAACAATTTTATTAAAATTTTCAGTTTTTTATTAAAATTGTTGAGGTTTTTTGAGGGGGGTGATAGGGATCAAACTTAGGGCCTTGCGCTTATTAGGCAAGTACTCTGCCACTTGAGCTAAATCTCCAACAGCAAATGGTTGGGGTTTTGCCCATATACATACATTCTGCTTTTAGTAATGTAATTATTATATCTGTTTATCTTTGCCTGTGTGGATTCAATACTTACATCTGATCCTTTCAAACAAAAGCTTTCTAATTTTGCATCCTGAGTTCACTAAATTGTTTCATTGAGCCGACTTTTCTGGCTCACACATGTGGACAACATATATCTTTAGTCCTTGAATATTTGTTAATATATTTGTTTTGTCATAATTTATGTATAAAGAAAATGTAGTATTTATACCCAATGCGGTACTACTCTGCCATACAGAAGGTAAAAGACTTGAGTCATTTGTAGGAAAGTGGATGCACCTCAAACCCATAATGTTGAATGAAATAAATCAGACACCCAGTCTTAAATGTCACATGGCTTCTCTTATATGAGAAACCTAAAATATAAACACAGAGCAAAATAAAAGCCAGATAATAGGAAGTAGGGAGATAGATCTTTTTCAAATGGGAAAGAAATAAAAAGATGGAGGAAGCAGGGAGGGAGGCAGGAAAGGGGAAGAAAAAAGAATTGAGATGTGTTATATACAAGTACCAACTCTCCACAAGGAATGATTATATTACGTAATCATTATGTAATATAAACATGTACTACCTAAAAACAAAAACTGAAAAAAGAAAAAAATTATGGATGACAATTTGACTGGATATAGAAAGTCCTGGATCATGTATGTTTTTCCCCAAAACCTATAAAGTTCTGCTGACACTGAATATCGTTAAAATGAAGATGAAAGTCACCTTAATTTTTCCTGTTTAGAGACCTGCCCTATCTTCAGTGCATGGAATGTTCTTCCTTTATTTCTAAAGATCAGTAAACCCCCCAAGATATGTCAGTCCCTCGTTGATCATTGTTTCACTGAACTTGGTAAGGCTCTTTGAGGAACAGATTCCATTTTTTCAATTCAAGGAATTTTTTTTCTATTTTCCTTTAAATATGCTTTCCCCCTCCTTTTGGAATGTTCTCTATTCTAGGACCTTGGTTCTTTGCACATCAATCTCTGTTGTCTGCCCTCTTTATCTATCACCACACTGTTTATCTTTTTAGTCTTGTTTCTTTCTGCATTTTGCTCACCTTTCTCAAAATTTTCCCTCATGTGTCTGATTCAGTTTCCTGCAAAGCCAATTTTCCTTCTTCTTGTTTGTAATGGATTGATTAGTTCTGCAGCGGAATTTATTTTGCCCTTGATTTTTTTCCCTGAATTTCCCATCTCCTTGTTCATATTATTGTTGTTTTGCTATCTCATTGTAGATTTTTAAGTTTCATGAGGATTCTATTTTAGTTCATTTCCTTGAAAATGAATATTTCTGATGATGCCATCATTTCAGCTCAGACCTAAAGCAGCTTTAAAGAAGATTTCCCCCAGGTGGGGAGGGGTGGAGCTGCTCCTGAGTGTCCACAGGGCCCTTCTTCATTCTGTGGGTTCTCTCCTCCCCTGGGCCTTCCCACCTAAGAGGAAAAGGGACACTAACCTTAGTTACAGTCTTACATTAAAGGAAAATAGTTTTTAGGTTAAATTTACCAAATATATACACATGGCACTGGCTAAACGGCCACACCTATACAGAAATCCGCACAAAAGCACTCACTGTGCCATCTAAGTTTTTTAGGTAGAAATTCCATTGCTGTGATCTCCACTGTGCTGTACAATTCAAGCAGCAGCATTACCCCAGTAGAGGATGACAGCTAATCACTGTGGCATCCACAAAATCACATTGCAAAGTCTGCCCCAGCTTTGTTAAGTGGCAGCTGATGGCCACACCATTCCTTGTAGCTGGTGAGTGGCTTGGGCTGGTTTTGGGAGGGAGATCACCCTAGTGTCTTTGATACTTCCTCTTGTTTTCTGGCTTTCCTTTTCCTTGCCTACACTTTCTTGAGGAATCTTTCCAGGTACTGCTTCCGGATCACATGGTCTTTGTTCTCTCTTCCTCTGCTCTACCCATTTACCTGCTCTGGACTTTTGGGCTCTTCCTTTCTTCTTTATCAGCCCTTTCCAGAGATAGACTTTAGCAGCTTTGCTTCCTCCACACCTAGCTTTAAGAAGTCCCACCTGAACCAAGTCCTGAGTTCCCAGTTGCCCAGAGAGGTAATCTTGGGTATAATCAGGAACCAAGTCCTGAGTTGCCCAGCTGAGAAAGAGAGGTAATCTTGAGTATAATTCAAGATATGTCTTGAGACCTAAAATAAAGTCACACATACCCCACAATTCTTGGATGACTTTCATCTTCAGCATTGGTCACGGTCTGCTGAATGGAGAGAATGTTCCAGGTGTTTGAAAGCATATGATGCCCATCTCTATGTCTCCTGTTTCCAAACGGTGATTAAAGAGAAAAAGCAAGTGAACCTGAGCTTGATGATGAAGGTGGAAGAGCCAGTACAGACTCATCTGACGCAGGTATACTGGGTGTCCCTCTCACTCCAACCCCACAAAAGCCATTGCTTTCGGCAATTAGACTTTCTGAAAGAGCGAACTGATGATCAAGTGCACAGTGAAACACAATACATTTTCCTTCAATTTACACCATTGTTGCATCCTTGGACATTTTAGGACACATAAAAACCACACGAAAAATATTTCGTGCTTACATGTTGTACAGAGTTAGAGTCTAGGATTGGCTAGCCCAAGCAGGTTTTTTATCTATGTGACTGTGCAATGGGATAGTTAAATACTGAACCAAAGATAGAAAATGCTTTGGTATGTGGATTCTTCCACCAACGTGCACCCTCATGACCAAATACCAGTGGCACCCACCAATTACTGTAACAACCAAAAAATGTCACTCTAAATTTACAAAATGCCTCCAGGGAGTGGTTCTCAGCCCCTCGAGAACTACTGATTTAGACAAACTGAGTTCTCCTTTAGGATACCTTTAATAGATGCGCTGGCCAGACTATGGGCTAGATGATCATCCAGCTAGTTAACATGTACAGAGTTCAGAACAGTGCTTACAATGTTGCACACTCTGTATATGTATTCATTATGTAAACAAACAAATGGACTCAGTAATAATCAAGATAAACCCAAGCTTTTTGCAGGGGAGGTGCTGAGGATCAAACTCAGGGCCTTGTGCTTGCTAGACACTTGGGCTAAATCAACAACCCCTATACCTAAGCTTTTTAAGTTACTGAGCAAATTATAAAGGCTGAGCCCATGTGGCCGGATGATCTTTTGTCTAAAAAGTGATATAAAAGGCACACAACCTGAGGGTCATTATTGTATAAAAAAGGAGGAATAAAAGCTATCCATTTTCTTTTACAAGCAAGATATATAGACTACTAGAAATGTTTTTGGCCTCTAAGGAAGGGAACTGGGTGTCTGAGGGAAGGGGCAAGAGGAAGACATCATTTTTTACACTTTTAAACTTTACTTGAATGAATTCTTAATTAGCTAAAAATAATAAATACATATATTTAAAATTTTAGTCAATTTAATCTGGCATATATTTTAGGATAATAAGATTCTTCATGGTAAAGAGATACAAATCAGGGCTTAATATAAATGACACTATTATTTGCTTTTTATAACATGAACAACTTTTTAGTTTTTCTCAGGGTCCTTGGTTCTCTATTGTTCATTATTAAAATCAATGTCAATCGTGGTCTCTGATACCATAGAGTTTAATTTTCATTGCACACAGAAATACACCTGTCTTTTTACCACTCAAACCCAGCTTACTTCTCCCAATTCCAAAGTGTCTGGGACACTGGAGGCTGGTAGACAGTGATAGTTTTGGATTCTAATCTAAACTTATTGGGCCGTCCAACAGATTAGGACCATGATCCCAACACAGCCAATAGATGGGAGAGAGGGGGCAGTGGGACAGGTGAATTGAGGGACCCAGGAATTCAGAACTATAGAATCCCAGACTTAGAGGGAAGCTTTAGAGACAAACTCAGTTACTCCTTGTTATAGTTTAGGTCTGAAATGTCCCCCCAAACCCCCAGGGGCTCAAAGGGAGGCTTTGGAAGGTGACTGAATCACGTGGCACTGTACTCATTTGTGGATCCCTCCACTAGTGTTCTCAGCAGCTAGGAGTGCCGTTGAGAGGTGCAGTTTAGTCAGAAGAGGCGGGTTACTGGGGGTGTGATCCGGAAGGATATATCTCCTCCCTGGCTCCTCCTTTCTCTCTCTGCTTCCTGACTTTCATGATGTGAGCAGCTTTTGTCTGCCTTCCAGGCCCTTCTACCATGCTGTTTACACATTGAAGCTGGCAGCCAGTGGACTGAAACTTCTGAAAC
>PVJO010016064.1:0-34840 GCA_004026905.1 Hystrix cristata | reverse complement strand
AAACAAGATAAAGTTATCTTATCACTCTTAGTCAATGTTGTATTGGAAGTCTACCTAGGGTGATAAATCCAGAAAAAATAACTATGTCACACATATTGCAAAGGAAGAAATAAAACTGCATTTTTTTGCTGATAACATGAATGTCTATGGAGAAAACCTATACGGAGGAAAGCAACCAACCAACCACCAGCCAGTCAACCAACCAACCAGCCAGCCAATCAACCAAAATTCCTGTATTTATTTTAATTTTAGAATGGACACAAGTTACAAGGTAAATACAAAAAACTCAATTGCTTCCCCAAGTATCAGCAATGAAAAATGAAATTTGTAATAAAAAACACATATACATCATCTATAATAATGTCAAAAAATGAAGTAATTAGATATAAAATTAACAAACATTATACAAGATATACGTGGGGGAAACTACAAAACACGGATTAAAAATAAAATTTAAATAAATTGAGCAGTAGTCCATGTTTTGGGATTGGAAAACTCAGTACAGTTAAGATATCAATTTATTCCAACTTTATCCATACCTTCTATGATGTCTAAGTCAAAATTTCAGCAAACTACCTGGTAGATATTGACAAAGTGACTCTAGAATATACATGGAAGAGTCAAAGGACTTTAAAACAGGTGATCACTTTTCAACCTTTTGCCAAAACTCAAGTGTAAAATAGCTTGTGTAGTATTATAAGAACAAAGTTAGAAGACACATACTACCTAATTTGCAAACTAACCATAAAGCTAAAAAACCATAACCATGAGCAGCAATGAAAGCATAAACACACAGATCAATGGAAGAGACTAGAGAAACTCATTATTTGCTGTAGGGAATACCAAATGGTGGGGCTTTAGTCATTTACAAGACAGTTTGTCAGTGTCTTATGAAGTTAAATGCAGATTTGCAATATATTCCAGCAATCACATTCTTAGGTTTTTATCTGTTTTGAAAATTTATGTACTCATAAAAACCTGAGAAGAATGTTCATAATAGCTTTCTTCAATATCACCAAATATAAATGAAAGGAAAAACACGATCTTCAATAGATGTAATGGATAAATTCTGGTACCTCCATACCATTCTGAGATATGAAATATTAAGCTATTAATTTATATACATCATCAATGAGTCTTAAATATATTTTGATAAGTGAAAGAAATCAGATTCACAAGGCCACATTCCACATGAATTCATTTCAGTGACATACTGAAAATAAGCAAAACTATAAGAGCAGAAAACAATCTAATGGATGACAGGGGTTTGAGGAAGTGGTATTGTTTGCTCAAGAGAAACTTCAGGGATATTTTAGGATGGGTGGACTAATCTGTATCATATCACATTAATAGATACATGATATTATGCATTTGTTAAAACCTATAGTGCAGTGAAATTTAATATGTGCAATTTATTTTAAAAATCAACCAGGAGGTTGGGAGAAGCCAGAATAGAATTCAGGCATTTAAATGTCAAGATGTATGTCATAGTTTCACTGAGAGGGAAGATAAAAATTGTACTAATCAGAGTTCCTTTGGACACTATTAAACAAAGGTTCTTAAAAACTATATACCAGATGGCAAAATCTCATAGAGATACAGATTAATAATTCTGATGCTGTTGTATATGTACTCTTGGATTGAACAAACAAGTAATTAGAGGCAGATAATGAGAGCCAGGCTTTTTACAGTTGGAGCAGGAGGTCACTAATAAGTAAGGTGGAAAGCCAGAATGAGCCATTTTGTATTGGAGTAGAGATGGAGAAATCAGTATTAACTAATGTTTAACTTAGTACAGGTACAGATGGATAGACAAAGAAATGCTTTTAGTTATATATATACATCACTTATACATACATATATTCTTAGCTCCATTCACTGACAAGGTCTACAGGCAATGACACCCCAGGAACAAGAAATATAACCAGTACCTAGATCTTGGTATCTAATACTATTCTCCAGTAAAAGTAACCATGGCTTTTTAAAGAAATTGCTGATTGTGGAACAAAGTCAGAGGCTATATTGCACAAGATGAACCTGGAGCACCTTTCAGGGTGACAAAATAAAGAACTGTCAAAAATTAAAATTTACTGGGTATACCAAAGGGACGCAGGAGTTAACCAAAACAGATCTCAATTGCAAAAGCTAGAGAAACTTGAGTAACAAAAGAAAATAGTAATATTAGATTAAAACTCAAAACATAAAATAAATATTCATAAATTCATACTAACACAAATAAAAGAAGTGATAGACACTAATTTCCCATGCAGAAGACCTCCAAATGATGTATGTAAATAAGGTGGGTATAATGTCTTAGTCTTTAAATTTAGGCTGTACATAGTGACTTCCTTCCAAACAGTACATTGGAAGAAGAGAGAAAAGGACTAACTGTACACTGGACAAATCTGACAAACACTGCCTACACCCCAGCGATCAAGGTCAACATCAACAATCATATGTCAAAAGTATGTTCCCTTGATAATGATGTGATGAAAAAAATGATACTTCATTTCTGAAATGTTTTCTCCCTAAAAACCATAACTCCTGCCTAACCATAAGAAAAATATTAGACAACCTAAACTCAGAGGCATTCTCCAAAAATATCTGAAAATCATTCCCCAAAACTGTCAAGGTCATACAAAATAAAGAAAGCTTGAGAAAATGTTATAAACCAGACAAGCCTAAAGAGACATAACAAAATATAAGGTGGCATCTTAGATAAGATCCTGGAATAGCCATTAGAAAAAACTAACAAAATACAATGAAACTGTGAAATATAATTAATAGTAACATTGAATTCTTAGTTGTAACAGACATAAGTTGTTAATGGTAGGAGAAACTGGGTATGGAGTATATGAGAACACTCCATACTATCTTTGAAACTTGTTGATAAATCTGAACCTCTCTCACAATAAAAAGTTCACTAAAATAAAATAGTAGATAAGGGCTTTGTAGATAAGTAAATGCAGGAATAAGAGTGGGGAGTGCAGGATAAGGGAGTGGTTGGAAGTTGAAGATGGGCATTACGGATAAAGTGGCATTTAATCAAAGACTTCAAGTGGATGAGAGAATTAGTCTTGCATATTTCTGAATAGTGACACAGGCATAAATTGATTGGAAGCATCAATGCAAAGGCCTAAGGCAAGAGTATGCTTGGTATATTTAAAGAAAAGCAAGAAGGCTGATTCTAAGTGTAGCACAGGGACAAGGGTAGAAGGGAAGCAGAAGTATTAGAGAAGAGACCTAAATGTAATGGGTTGTTTATTAGTTTGATTGTTACTATAACAAAATACTAGAGACAGGCTACTTCATCAAGAAAGATGTCGATTTTGGCTTGTGGTTTGGGAAGCCAAGGTTTAGTTGTCACATCTCTGCTTGCATTCTTGCTGGCAGAGCCTAAAAGGGGCATAGAGCATCCTGTGGAAAGAGACAGAGTGTGGCAGTGAATGTGTGCCTCTGTCTCTTCTCATCTCTCTCTTCTTATAAAACACAGTGAAATCCTAGGAGATCCATTCAAATGACCTTGTCTAATCATAATCATCTTCAGGAGGCCACACTTCTAACAACTATAATAGGATTAACTTTCTAACTGCTTAGCAATTCTCAATGAGGATTATATCTCTATGTAGAAGGCCATAGGGACACTCAGGGTATATCCAAACCGTAGCAATTGTGGAGGGGCAAATGAGATAGAACACTGTAGTCCACTGTACGATATAAGATTTTACTTTGAGGACAATACTGAGCTATTACCCAGTTTTGAGCAGAGAGACATACCAAGAAACTTATGTTTTAAAATCATCCCCTTGATTCTAGGACAGAGAAAAAGGTTAACCATAGTTTAAAGACTTTATTTAGATTTCACTAGTTCTCCACTAATGCCTTTTTCTCTGTTGTTGTTAGTGATGACAAATGCAATATGGAAGGGTATACTGTATAAAATGTTAGTATTTGGAGAAACTGGGTGAAGAGTATATGAGAGCTGCTGTTCTATTTCTGCAACATTTCTATAGATCTGAAGTTATTCTAAAATTTAAAGATAGTTTGTTAAGAATATAACTTTTATCTAAGAAAAGGAGAGATTGTAACTATCAGAGGCTTGGAACCAACCACGCTCCTACCCTTAAAACATCATAAATGGACATATATCTTTATTCCAAGGCCAGCGTGTGATAAGAGACCTACAGATAAAGTAAAATATAGACGTGGAATTCTATGGAACCATGAAATAGCCCACAGTGCTACCCGCAGGAAATACACCCATGCCCGTGCTGCCACCAGCCTGGGGGGACCTGAGTGCCTGCGCCGTTGGCCCAGGGTGAGGGGAATGTGTCGCTGGGACACGCAGGAAAGATTGGAGAAGAAGATCCCTGCCTTGCTCCTTTTTTTAAAATTTTGTCTTCTTTTTGCCTCACCCCAAGAAAAGGACACTGCAGTCTGACAATTACACCAGCACACAGAAGACCAGGAAGCTGCTCCCTCACCTAGGAAGCCACTAGGATTTCTTTCTTTTCTTCTTCTTTTTTTTCTGTCTTCTTCTTTTTTTCAAGCCATAGCCTCTAGTTAGAACCCCTAGAGATGCCAAAGTGATGATCTGCAGCATCAGTGGGCATCAGTGAAAGAGAACAACACCACTCCACCCTGCTCTGTTTTCAACAGTCAACTGGGAAAAAAGAAAGGGGAACAAAATTGCAATTTGTCAGAGGCAAACTTTCCTCGACTGCACACCCCTTGCAACGGCCTGGTCCTATATCAGCCACAGCAACCTGCAGCACCTCTGCCTGATATCTGGGAATACTCCATACAGCACAAGCCCAGCCAGGCTTCTAGCAGTAGGGAGAGAGGATAGAAGAGTGTGAGCAGCATGGAACAGAGGAGGCTGTGCAAGTACCTGGAAGTGCCAATCATACCCACACAATTGAGGAAAAGTTGTACAGACGTGAAGGGTTAAGGGGACGTGGATGGGCTGTTAGGGACCCCCTAGAGAGATGCTGGCTGAAAACTGGGCTGCAGACTCAACACCTGGAAGCCAAGATAAGCACAGTACCCAGGGATAACTACTGCAAATTTGGTGGAGCTGCACAGCACAGATCTGAGCTCTGGCTTGGACACTACCACTGGACTGTGGACATCAGAGGAACTTCTGATGAAATAAACAAATAAATATATTTACCTCTTTGTTTTGTTTTCCTTCTACCTGTTCATTGTTATTGTTGTTGTTTACATTTTACTTTCATTGTCTTCTGTTATATTTGTATCTCTCTTTCTTTTATTCCTTTTTATCTCTCTCTTCTTTCTCAACTTCCTCTTCTGATTTTATTTTCTTTCTTTCCATGTGAGTGAATAATGTCTAGATTTTCTCTGGTTTGCTCCAATATTTTTGCTCTTCACTCTTCCCATTCTGTCTACTCCAGTTTGCTAAAGTTTAAGTGATCTTCTTTTATCCTCCAACCTTGCATCTACTATATTTCTCTTCATTTACCTCTCTATCTTTCTCTATCCCCCTTAATCCCCCTCACACACAGGGTAAAAACCACTCTACTAGTGGGAAATTGACTGCATACAAGTCCTGGTTTATGTTAGATGTTGCTATATAGCTGTAGACCTTGCTCCTATGGTTAAAGATACAAAATTAACACTTACCACAGTCTATCAATATCATGAATATGCTTGATGCTATTGTTATTACTAATGCACAACTATGAACAGAGCGTCATACCTGTTATAACCAACTGCACTTTCTTGAATGAAAATACTGTAAATATCCGGGGTCATAATCACCAACAGAGTCAAGTATCTAAAATCTAAGTGCTGGACCAAATAGACACCAACTTAATTGATCCCAATTAAATTGGGAAGGTAGAATTTTTAGACAAACACAAAAGCCAAGAACCACATGTATCTACAAGACATCTCTGAGGAATACACATTTCCTAGGAAACCTTTGATACTTGTCTCAAAACTACCTACCATAAACAAACTATAAAAATCAACATAGAAAGCAAAATAAAAGGGAAATATATATTTATACAAAATGACAAGACACAGAAATAAAATACAACCCCCCAGACCGCCGGTCCCCCCAGAACAAATCCAGAGGACAAAGAAATAGAGGAAATCTGAAGACATCCAACCAAACTTTCAGAAATTATAGCAGCAGAAGTTAAAAAAGCAGATGATGAGGCTATAGAGAACATCAGATTAGAAGTAATTGCTCATGTTAAAAAAGAGATGATGATTGTAATGAAAGATCTGCTTAGTGAATTTAGAGTAGAAACAGATAAAAAAGCAGAGGAGCCTAGGAAAACAATGGAAAACCAGAAAACTCAACTCAGGAAAGAAATAGAACCCATGAAACAGATTCAAACAGATATTCAAGAGATCAAAAATTCTCTTAAAAGTATAAGAGCAGATTGAATGAAAGGAAGACAGAATTTCAGATTTAGAAGACTAGATCTAGGACTGTAGTTAACAACCACGAAAAGAAAAACTTCTTAAAAATAGATAGAGACTATGAAAAATCAATCTAATAGCTACAAAATGATGCAAAGAAGAATATGAGAGTGATTGGAGTGAATGAAAAAGCAGGAGACAGTGTAAAGAACATTAAAAAATTACTCACAGAAGAAATGACAGAAAACTTCCCACGCATGAGAAGAGAATACAATATACAGATAAGGCACACAGAACCCCAATTAGCCATGACCAAAATAAACTACACCAAGACATATAATAATCAAGATTCCAGAAATTCAACACAAAAACAGAATATTGAAAATTGTTAGAAAAAAGAAACAAAACACCTATGAAGGAAAATGCATCAGAATCACAGCAGAATTCTCAAAACAAACCCTTAACTCAAGGAGAGCCTGGAAAAATGTATTTCAAGCACTAAAAGAAAACAATCTCCAACCCAGATTGATGTACCTGGCCAAACTATCTTTTAAATTCAATAATGAAATAAGGTATTTCCACGAGAAAGAACAACCAATGAAATTCATGACCAACAAAATATTTCTACAGATTATTTTGAAGGATATCCTAGAAAGAGGAAAAGGAGACTATAATTCCAAGGATTCAAATGAAAAGAATCCACCAGGCAAGGCAAATAGTTAAACAGAGGGGAAAAAACAGAACCAACAACACAAAAAGACTATGAAAAAGATAAGTCAATACATAACACTTATAATCATCAATCTAAATGGTCTCAACTCACCAATAAAAAAAAAACCAGAATGGCACAATGGATCAAGAAACAGGATCCATCAATATGCTGCATACAAGAAAAACATTTAACCCAAAAAGAAATTCATAGATGGAAAATCAAAGGATGGAAAACAGTACTTCATTCAACAGAAACCCAGAGAAAAGCAGGACTAACTATTCTAATTGCAGACCTCCTCCACTGTTGCTGGGAATGTAGGCTGGTCCAACCACTGTGGAAATCATCGTGGAGATTCCTCAAAAAAGTAAAACTAGAGGTTCCATTTGACCCAGCTATTCCTCTGCTTGGTATCTTCCCAGAAGAATTAAAAACATCGTATCACAGTGATATATGTACAACCATGTTTACAGCAACACACTTTGTAATAGCTAAGTCTTGGAAACAACCTAAATGCCCAACAACTAACTAATGGCTAAAGAAGATGTTGTTTTTCTATACAACGGAGTACTACTCTGCCATAAAAAAGGGATCTATAGATAATGCATTTGAGACTTTTATAGGTAAATAGATAACCTTGAGAACATACTCTTAAGTGAAATAAATCAGACACACATGACTACATATCAAATTGTTTCTCTGATATGAGAAACCATAAGTGCAAATAAGGATAAAGAAGCATAATAGAATATTATGTAAAAGAAAGATAATATTCAAAAGGGAGGAGAACTAGAAACGGAGGAGGGGGAAAAGAAGGAAAGGGAAAAGAAAAGGAAAAGGGGGGAAAATGCAAAAATGTAAATAAAGTTGTTGCAAACAAGGGGGGAGTGGGAGTGGGAGGGAGGGGTGGGCAAAAGAAGGGGAAACCAAGATATATCATGCACAGGTACAAATTAACTATGATGAATGTGATCACTATGTATACAATGTACCAATACATGTTCTTGGTAAATAAAAAACAAAAACAAAACAAAACAACAACAACAACAAAAATCATAAATGCAGCTTTCACTTCATACAGATGGATGGCCAGAGACTCACTTCAACAGCTGCTTGTGGTCATGATGGCAGGGGATCTCTCCTGAGAGGTAGATCAGAAGAGGAAATTCTTAATATTCAGCAGAAGGGAGGATAGAATTGTGTCAGTTTTAAGTATGCAAATTCCAAAACACTATTTGAAAGGGAACCAATAACATGCATGTGTGGAACTTCTGCCCATGTGTGGTAAGTCATTTGGATCTGTGAGGGAGATGTGTATGCCCAATGAGGGCATGGAAACTTTGTTCCTTAGTTAGCTGACCCGCCCGTACATTTCTCTACTGAATCTAAATCCTCTTACCATCAAGGAGCCCATTTCTTTGTCAATCGACATTCCCACCCCAAAATGTGTGGTTTTGGAACTCTAAATATATACTAGTTTAGGTGAATTGCCTTATCTACAATACTGGGAAAATACTATAATACAGAGTCAAAAGATGAGATTTAAAATGGATAGCCATTGACAGTTCGTTCAGAGCTTAATCTCCCTCATGTCTCAGAGGGCATAATTAAATTGTCTCTGGCTTGAGCTGTGAAAAATTCTGCATTCATTCTGGTCACTTAGTCCCCTTTAAGAAGGGAAGCTTGCTGCCTTGTAATCCCTTCTTTCTGTGCTACATTGGCCAGATTTCTTATTACTCACCATACAGCAATAACCAAACAATGTCTTTTGCACTAATATATAATTAATACCTAATTACAGAGGACAGGGAAGAAGACTTTTTGATTATAGAAAATCAAACAGACTGTTTCTGTTCAGGTTCAATGCCATCCACATTCATAGCAGTGAAAAACCTTTCTTGAAAAGATAACTCACTCCCTTCAACTTGCACTCATATTGGTATCATTCCTTAGTTGATAACTGGTCATTGTTGCTTATTTTCTTTTTCTATATGTTATACTCCTACTAACCTTACCTTGAGACAAAAATAAAATTTTCTAATTTACAAAATGATGCCTTATGAAACTACATGTATTACTTTAATTTTTTTTTTAGGAAAAGTGATACTTCTTTTAGAAAAGTATTTGTTTATCCCCAGGAACCCCAAAGCCCCTGAAAGACATGAATGAACTTCACATTACTGTCAATGTTTTTTTATAAACATCTATTAATAATTCAAATATGCTAAAGGGTATTTCAGAGACAGAGCAATGTATTTCAATAGATACTTCCAAATATCTTATATGGTTGTTTAATATTTATGATGCTTCTACATTGTGTTCTCACCTTTATAAAATGTAATGACCCCAGATCTCTTCCATGGAACATCACCTGCTTCTCAATAAATAAATGGATGTAAAAGCTGCACAAAGTAGCTTAAGTTTTCCATCATCCAGTTTTTATAAGATTAATGTCTCAAAGCAATCTGTACAATAAAAAAACTAAGCCCATCTAATGTTCATAAAAGAAGTAGGACCTTATATTTTAATGCTTTATAAATTATAAATCATGTTTTTGTAAATTAATTTGTTTGAGGCTTATAAGAAAATTGATTCATACTTAAAACAGGTTTGTTATCTCCATATTTTAGATGAGTCAATTTCCTAGATGAGTCAGTTAAAAGAAATGTCATAATGTCCCAAAAGTATACACATTAAAAAGGAAAATAGGAATAACAAACAATTCTCTAGTTCATGACATTTGAGCCAATGATCAATTGCAGGCCACAGAACTTTGAATAGAATTATTGGTACTAGTATAACAATTGTATCATTGCTTTCTGCTTTCCCAGGAGACACTGGAACAGAATTTAAAGTAATTTTGTAATGATGTAGCTTCCTTTCTGTCCATTAGAAATTATCTGAAAGCACATTCACTTACCTTCACAACAGTGTTAAAAAAGAATTATAACTATACAAAGGCACATGCCTTTAATCTCAGCTAATCAACAGGCTAAGGCGGGAGGATTACTTGAACCCAGAAGTTCGGTACAAGCCTAGGCAACATGGCAAAATCTTGCCTCAAAGGGAAAAGAAAAAAAAAAAAAAAGGACTTATAAACAGCACTCACTGTGAAAGCTCAAAATACTTTAAAGTATGAACAATTGTTTCCTCAAATTAATGCGTTTAGAAGTTATACCCGTCTCTCAGATACTCATTATAAATGCACATGGGGGTTCCAGTAGATGCTTTAAAATCAATATACTTGGAAATTATGTTATAATCAGTATATGCTAAAGAGTAAATTACCCTCAAAAACACTCTATAGATGGGGATGGGAGATGAGAGAGGAGACAAGGCTTTCAAATTGGTCCTATTTTGCAGGTAGGGTGACTATATGCATGATATATAATGGATAATAAGAGCAAGATGAGGATTAGTACAGTACAATCTTTGCATTACATTTTTTTAATCTTTGCATTACATTTTTATAACTACCCCACTGATCAGTTTTTATCTTTCACTATTTAACCTAGTTGTCTCTTCAAATTTGAGCAGGAAATAGGTTTCACTCTACATTATTATATATCAAATGCACCCTGTATTACCCTAGATTGAATAGCTCACCATTTAGTTACAGAGGCCTAATTTGCAACAAATTATAGTGATAAAAATAAGTTGACATAAAGAGCCTTGTCATGAGCTCTAAGTACTTCTTTTGAAAGAGTGTGACAGATCCTTATTGCTCATCTATTATATACAAGAACTGCCCTTTGCACACTAATTATCATCACTGTTGGTTTTTAATAATGTTAATTAACAATAGAAACAAGGTAGATTCCTAATTATTATATCAAATTTTATAATTACCTAAACCAGAATAAAATTCAAATTTATCATCTAACTTTTGAATCTGCTGAACCTTAACTTTTCCTGTGATTTTTTAAATGGCTTTAATTTTTATTACAAATCAGAGAAATTTCTTATTTTTAATCAACTAATAATTGTAGGTTCTGGTGAAAAATAAAGCTTAACCTAAGTAGTTATGCTGGTCACTGTAGGTTATTCAGCCTTACACATGAACCAGTATAAGTAAAATTTAATTATCCGTACCTTTTGTTAAAAACTTTAGACTTTTTGCCTACTCAAGGACTTTGGTGCAATAATCAACCCTTTTCCTGCATCAGTTTTGATAATTAAATTTTTAATGCCAGAAAAGGATGAGATTGAGTTCTCACAGCTGGAAAAGTTTGTCAAGAGAAGAGTCAGTTCAAAGTGACTGGAAAGAGGGCAGAATGAGTGAGTAGAGATGTACACACTTGTAGTGTGAGTTTGTGGAAATTATCTTCTACATTACTAAAATGGGAAACAAGGTCTTCAACTGAGAACAAGTATGGAGGAAGAGCTGAATATAGCATCAAAATCATATCAAGCTCCTGTTCCAAGTAGTGAACTTCCTATGTGGTACTTAGGCTGCTTTCTGCAAACTCCCATCACCTGTCCCATGGAATATTGTTATAAACCTCACCAAGGAGCTAAAATAAGGCTCTTTTAAAGTTAAAAAAAAAATAAAAAACGTTCAATGATTTGCTCTTGGAAGGATGTAAGTCCATCGATGCATAATAGAAAGTTTGTTGTGACGAGGTTCACTGAAGTTCAAACAATCCTTTCGGAGATGAATGTTAGTAATCTACCTTAATGGATGCTTTTGGAGGCCTCAGCCAAGACATGGAGGACAAAGGAAAATTGTAGGGACTCTCACTGGCAAATAAGAGATGCAATCTTGTTGAATTGTATATGGAATAGATTTTCAGGCGTAGAAGGTTAAGATAGGTGGTATTTTCATTGATCAAGGAAAGTCTGTACCATCTAGAAAGTAAAAACAACAATTGGCAAGCAGCAAAGCTATACAAAATGCTCTCTTAAATACAAATCGAAAGATAGGGCTTCTTGATCCATCCAATGTATCATTGTTAGTTTATGAATTAATACTGATTACTCATAAGCTTATCTCAGCATCATCAGAAACTCAATCAAATAGAAAATTCTCAAAGATCACTAGAAATAGCTTCCAAACCTGTGCAGGGTCACTTTTGGCAAGTAACCATGGACACTGCAAGAAAATAAAGAAAGATAAATCTGAGTCATATACGAAAATGGAAAGTCTTGGCACCTTAATACTAAATGAAATAAATCAGACACAGAAGGTTGAATATCGTATGGTTCCACTAATATGAAAGAACCAAAATAGAAATAATTTAAAGAGCAAAATAGAAGATGGTAAGAAACAGGGAGGTAGACAGTATGAAAATAGGAATGTGATCTGTGGAAAAGTAGAGATGAGAGGGTGGGGAGAGGGAAAATAAAAATGACCAAGATGTGATATGTATATGGATCAATTCCTTAAGATTAATGTAATTACTACATATCACAAACACATACTAATAAACAAATTTTTAAAATGCAAATTTCCTGTGGCACGACCGATAATGTAACTCATAATGTAACTGCAGAGGCAGTGTAGCTTGGTGGTTAAATTCGGGAGCTAGACCATGTGAATTCAAACTGGGTTCCGTTATTAGTAGCTGTGTAACTGTAGGTAAGTTGTTTAAACTTTCTGTGCTTCAGGATTCTCATCTGCAAAAATGATACTAGATACAAATAGTATCAACTAAGAGAATTGTGGTGATCCCAGGAGTTAGCATAGGTCTTGGCTAATCATCAGAAATATGTTCATTGTACCATTCTAAAAATATACATTTTGGGTGGGGGATTTAGCTTAAGTGGTAGAGTGCTTGCCTAGCAAGCACAAGGCCCTGAGTTCGATTCTCGGCACTAAAAAAAATAAATAAAAATAAATATAAAAATATACATCTTGTGCCTTTAACCCACTGTGCCAAAGTTTGAATCAACCTGAAATATTGATCTCCTTCCTCATATGATCTTCTCACTTTTCAAGAGTATATTTTTATTTGAATTTCTACAATTATACCATGGATTATAATTATTCACTGCATATTTTGAAAACAGCATTCCCCTCTCATTCATTTTGTTCCCTTTAGGAGCCTATACCCAATGCCTTGCGTGAATATTTGCTCAAGGACTTTATGCTAAAGCTTGTAACCCTTCTAACTTTTGAGATAATTCTTATGTGCTTTCTATGTGTTCTGATCTCCAAATTTAACATTTCTAAAAATTTCACTAATTCCTCCTATGTCATCATTTCAACCACCCACTCAGTTTTCTTTGAACATACTCCAGTCTTTCAAAGAGCTTCGGAAAATGTGGCAACCATAGCTGAACCCAGCATGCCACATATGCCCTGACAAACACTGCATTCTCTGTAATTATCAGTTTCCTTAATGTGGACATTATTCTTCTATGAATGCGACAAAAAATAAAATATATCACAGAGAATAGCTGATCTATTAGTAGATCCATCACTAATGCATTCTCTCAACAGATGTAGTTCATATGGAAAAGTGCTCATCATTGGCACTCAAAATGTACTGCATACTTCTTTTCTTTAACAAAGAACAAAGACTGACTTGATATCTAAATAGCTACACGACTTATAATTCACCTTGCTAAGGTCACTTAATGAGGGATAAAAATTGCAAATCACTATTAAAATGTCTAAATCTATGACCTGCACCTATTGGGAGGTATTTTATGTACCTAAACATTCAGATATAGTAAGTTATGGAATATTCACTGAAACAATTGAATGGCACCCAGTATTACTGCCCCAGATCTAATACAACTAATTTTTGTACTGTATCAATCTTTATTCTTATAAATCACCTGAATTTCTCTTGGATCATAGTGTTTTGTTTTGTTTTGTTTTGTTTTTTAACAAATCAACATGTTTTTAAAGCCAGTGAACATAAACGCCCTGTCATATAAATTTCGTTTATGATAATTCACAGCCTGGACCAGTAACCATTAGATAAAAAAATGTCCTTAAGAGAATAATAAGCAGAGACTGAGATAATGTTTTAGACAATTTTCTATTAGTATAATTGTATCCCTTTTGACAGATTTCCATCGTATGAGTTGAAAGATAGAAAACATATACACATCCATGTGTATGTGTATTTAGATATATGCATAGTTACATGTATAATTAATTTATTTTACATGTGAAGAACAAACTCAAAATAGAAATCACAGTATTTTTCAAACAGTTTTATAAGGCTATCACTGGAATGACACCTTGTGTTAAATTTTCTCTGAACTGAGAAACAAAAAATAATCTGGAAATGACATAAGTGAAAAACACTACATTTATGGACATTAAGCCAGTGTTTAAAAAGTAAACATCATAGAAAAAGAAGAAAATGAAAGTATCCATGCCTTTGGTATCCACTTAGGACACTATTCACAGAAAAGTATGATTTTCTAAAAATAAAAGTCATTATTCCATATGATCAATTAGGTAAAATGACAGTATTTTCTTTCCTATCTCCGATAAGGGATTTGGGTAGCATTTCAGCAACCTTACTTCACCTGGCAGAAAAAATAATGTACTCTGATTCTGGTAACACAGAATAATGAATGGTAGTGGTGCAACTCTAACTCCAACAACATAAGCATCATAGAAAAATGCTAACTTGCAGATTATCTTCATATTAAAAAAAAAAAGAGAGAGAACCTGTTTTTTAGAAGTGAAAAGGCAAGTCAAAACTATAGCTTGACACCATGTTGCTTCAAGATGGTATCAGACCTGAAAATAGGCACCAGCAGTACAAGGCTAGTTTTCCAATGCCCACAAAATTATAGAGAAAATAGTCTTGTGCCTAGTACTGATTTCAATTCCTTTGGGCACACATCCAAAAGTGGGGTTTCTGAATCTTACGGTAGTCTATTTTTAATTTTTTGAAGAACCTCCATATATTTTTTTTCAGATTATCTGTATTAATTCATATTTGCATCAACGATGCACCACAATTTCCTCTTCTCCACATTCAGGCCAACACTTACTCTTTTTCATCTTTTTAATGATAATTATCCTAATAAGTATGAGGTAGTTTTAATATTTAGCTCCTTGATAGTTAGGGATGCTGAGCAAATTTTTCTCATATATATATGCTGGCTATTTGTATTTCTTGAGAAACATCCATTAAAGTCTATTGTCCATTTTTTAATTGTGATGTTTTCTTACTATAAAGTTGTTTGAGTTTCTTATATATACTTTGGCTATTAGTCCTTTATCAGGTGTATCATTTGCAAATATTTTCTTCTAATTCATTGATGTCTCTTCATTCTGTTTGTTGTTTCATTTACTATGTAGAATCATTTTAGTTTGATGAAACCGTAATTGTCTATTTGGGTTTTTGCTGTCTATGATTTTGGGGTACTATCCAAGAAATCATGGCTTAAACCAATGTTATGCAGCTTTTACCTTAAGGTTTTTTTTTTTCTAGTAACTGTATAGTTTTACCATATATATTTAAGTCTTTAAACCTTTGAGTTGATTTTTGTATACAGTATGGGATAAGGCTCTAATTTTATTCTTTGGCCTGTGGATATCCAGTTTTCTCGACAGTATTTATTGAAGAGACTGTCCTTTCTCCAAAGAGTGTTTTTGGCATTTTTGTCAAAAACTAATAGATCATAAATGTATGGGCCTAATTTTGGGGTTTCTATACTGTTGCACTGGTCAGTGTCTGGCTTGATGCCATCTTTTTTGGATTGTAATAGCTTTATAATAAATTTTGAAGTCAGAGAATGTAATGCCCCTGGTTTTTTTTTTTTTTCTTTTTTGTTCAACAATGTCTTCTTAATAGCAATCTTTTGTGGTTCCATACAAACTTTAGGGTTTAGGATTTTTTTTCTATTTCTGTGAAAAATGTCATTGGAATTTTGATATGGTTTGCACTGAATCTGTAGATCACAGTGGATACTATAGATATATTAACAATATTAATTTTCCCAATCTGTAAACATAGGGTCATTTTTCATTGTGCATTGTCTACAATTTATTTCATCAGTGTTATACAATTTTCCATATATAGATCATTTATGTTTTTTATGTCAATTTATTTCTAAATATATTTTAATTGTTATTGTTCTCAATTTCCTTGTGGATATTTTTTATTAAACTAAATAGAAGCACTATTGACCTTTTTGATTTCAGTACTGAAGACTGAACACAGGGTCTCTGAGCTGAGTTACATTCTGAAGCCTTTTTAAAATAATTTCTTGAGACGAGGTCTTACTAACTTGCCCAAACTAGCTGAGCTCCATCTTGTGATCCTCTTGACTCATCCTCCCACTATGGATTTTTTATATGTCAGTTCTGTATCGTGCAACTTTAGGAATTTGTTTGTAAGTTTGAACAATTTTTCCAGTGGTATCTATAGGGTTTTTTATATATAAGATCACATCATCAATAAACAGAGACAATTTCACTTCTTTCCTCTTTGGGTGACATGTTTCATTTTTCTTGCCCAATTTTTCTGACTAAACTTCTAGTGCAATATTGCATAGAAGTGATAAGAGTGGGAATCTTTATCTTATTCCTGATGTAGAGGAAAAGCTTCCATTTTTTTTTAACCAAGAACATGTATTGGTACAATGTACATATAATGGTTACATTCATCACATTTATTTTGTACCTGTACATGGTGCATCTTGGTTCTCCCCCCTCTTCCCCGCCCCTCCCCTCTATTCCCTTCCCTATTTACAGCAGGTATATTCACATTTCTCCATGAATTCCCTTTCCTTTTTCTATCCCTCTTTTCCCTTCCCGTTTCTCCCCCTCTGTCCATCCAATGTTCCTCTCCTTGGAATATTATCTTCCTTTTAGATTATATCTATTACACCTCTTCGTCCTTTTTTACATCCATGGTTTCTCATATCAGAGAAACAATTCGATGTGTACTCATAAGTGTCTGATTTATTTCACTTAATAGTATCCTCTCAAGGAACATCCATTTACATACAAATGACTCTAGTTTATCCTTTTTATAGCAGTGTAGTACTCCATTTTGTAGAAAAACCGCATTTTCTTTAGCCATTCATTGGTTGTTGGGCATTTAGGCTGTTTCCATTTCTTTTTAATCAGTGTATGATGCTGGCTGTGGGCTTGGCAGATCTGGTTTTATTGTTTTGTTTTTTTTCATTTTTTGGCACTTATTGCTTTTCAAGAAAAAGTACTATATATACAATGGAATACTATAGTGTCTTAAAAATAAAATTTTGGGATTTGTGTCAACATGGATGAATGTAGAGGACATTATGCTAAGTGAAAAAAAGCCAGGCACAGAAACACAAGTAATTTGTGGTCTCACTTATATGTGGAATCTACAAAAGTCCAGCTCATAGAAACAGAAAGTACAACGACAGTTACCAGAGGTTAGGGTGGAAAAAGGGATGGCTAAAGGTGAAATTTTTATCAATGGGTACAAGTTTTTAGTTAGGCAGAACAATGTTTTATAATTAATTGCTACATGTGATGGTTCATGCCTGTAATCGTAGCACTCAGATGGCTGGGGCAGGAGACTCACTGTGAATTCAAGACCAGTCTGGGCTACACAGTGAGTTCAAACCCAGCCTGAACTACATAGCAAGACCTTGTCTCAAGAAACAAAATAAACAAACAAACAAACAAAAACCAAAAATTATTGCACAGCATGGTTACTGCAGTTAATAGTAATATATTACATATTTCAAATTTGTTTTAAATATTCTCACCACAAAAAATGATCTGGAAGTGAAGTGATAAATATATTAATAGCTTATTTTAATTTCCCTACAATATTCACATACATGAAAATATCACATTGTATAAATAGATACAATTATTTGTCAATTAATTAAATTATGTTAAAAGTAATTAAATGAATAAAATAAGGTTCTTTAATTCACTTTACAAAGTGATAACATTGATTACAAAGTTTTCCAGTTTATATCAAAAATGAAAACTACAGACCAAATTCATATATGAAATATACAAAATTTAATGCCCAACTCTTTTTGTGTATGGTTTCCTTTTTTGGGGGGGCGGTGCTGGGGACTGAATTCAGGGCCCTGTGCTTGCAAGGCAAGTGCTCTACCACTTTATCTAAATCCTCAATCAAACAGAATCCAATAACACATTTAAAATAATAATACAGAAAGTCTAAGTGGTATTTATTCCAGGAATGCAAAGATGACTCATTACTAGAAAAAAATTAATACGATCCATCACATTGGCAAAAGAAGAAAAACCATACATAATTATCTCAATAGATAAATAAAATACATTTGACAAAAGTCAAATGTATTTAATATCATAATAGGGTAAACACTCTAAAAACTAGTACATACTAGGAAACTCAGAAAATGGCCTTATTTAGAAATGTAATCTTTGTAGATAGTTTCCTAAACTAAGACATAAACTAAATAAGTAATGTGAAAATACATAAAATATAAATTGAATTGAGTCTGCTCAAGGACATAATTCACCCAGGGACAGAATTAACAAGAAAGCCATAAATTTCAATAAATTTTACATTAATTTAATTTAAAATTTTAACAGCAAGTTTCTATATGAAAGGACTTTTAAAAATATCAAACATCAAACTCAGTGACAAAATAAAACAAATGTCACTTTTAAAATAAGAAATAAGACACGAATGCCTGCTGTCATGCTTCTGCTTAATATTGTAGTACATACGACAAAAAACAAATTAAAAATGGAAAGATTGCAAAGAAACACAAAATTATTACTATTCCCTGAAGATTGCCCATAAAGAAACCAAAACATAACTATCATTGAATTACTAATGTAAGACATTAGCAGGTTTGTTGGACAAAGAAATTAATATACAAATATCAAGTCCAAGCCAGATATAGTAGTGCATGCTTATAATCCCAGCAACCTGGGAGGCTGAGGCAGGAATATCACAAGTTTGAGCCCAGTCTCAGAAACTTAGAGACTTAGTGAGACCCTGCCTCAAAACAAACAGACAAAAATAGCTGGAGATGTAGTTCAGTACCAAATAAATTAATTAATTAATTAATTAAATAAGCCAGCCAGCCAGCCAAGGCCAATCCAATCTATAGAGATAGATCACATATTTCAAACAACTACAGTAGTAAAAAGTATAGCTAAGAATAAACCTAACAAAAGTTGTGCAAGCTTTAGAGCTAATTACAAAGCTTATTATTAAGAAAACCTAAAAGAACATACTGTGCGTATGTCAATTATCCCCACATTATTTTATATTTCATTTGGCATTAAAGAAGAGCGCAATCTTTATATTCATGTTCCCGATGTTATTTCAAAATTGCCAAATAAAACAAAAGGGGATTATATTTAAAAGTATGAACCTGGCATTTAATTAGACAGGGTAAAAAATATTCCAGTCCCACTACTTATTGTGAGATATGAATAAAGTTACTTAACCTGTCTTTATTTCAATTTCTTCATTTGTAAAATGAACAATTATCTCGCAAAATTGTTGTGAAGATTGAGACAACATGTATAATTACTTAGAAGAATGTGCTCCTTCTGCCCTGCGTCTGTGCTGTATCCTGTTCCACCCTCCTCTACATCCCAGAAGCCTAGTCCTTATGGATTGCATTCACAGCCTTCTCAGCCCTCAGGCTCTGAGTTCAGTTCAGTAAATGGCAGGCATTATTAGCAAGAGACTGGAAAACCAAATAAACAAGAGTAAAAAGTCCTGATTCCTTTGGCTTCCATTCCTCAATATCTACACCTCCTTATAGTCCTGGAGAGTTCCTGCTCTCCTCTATGGGAATCCACACCTCCGCTCAAGCTATCCTAGTGTACCCACATCTTTCAGGTTTCAGATGGTAAGGTATGACCTCAACACTGTTTCAAGCCCAGAGGAATTGTACCATTATGTGACTTTTTATTTTATTGTTATTAGCAATAGTGTAATAATGATTACATTCATTGTGGAAGCTTCTACATGTACATATACACGTTAAGTCTATTTTTATCTCCTTCCTATTTTTATCCCCTTCTCTATCTCTTGGTCCCCTTCTCTGTTTCCTATTATCTATCATTTATTTTGCTCTTTAATTTATTTATATTTTGGGTCCTTATTAAGAGAAACCATGCAATAGTTAAGCTGTATGCCTGATTTATTTCATTAACACTATGGCCTCAAAATGCACTCATTTTCCTACAACTGACTTAAGTTTTTTTTCTGGCAGAGAATTGTACCATCATATTTTTTTCATAATGCATATTCATATCTTTGCAAATAATCTCTTTTCCATAGCATTAGAAAATGCATACAACCAATGTTACAGTATTTTTTAAAAATAACATTGACAGTACTTAAGGGACACCCAGGAAGAAATCTATTTAAAAGGAGACCAGATATAATGGAGAAATTGATATCTATGTTAGTATATGTGCTGCTGAAGCAAGCACGAAATTTATATATATGAAGATCTAGTGTTTTTGTATAGGTACATTAATTGTATTTTTTTGGAAGAAGAAATGTCTTATTAACAGTACAGAAAGATGGCCATCTCCTGATTCTGTTAATTGCATTGTGTTAGGTATTACAAGTAATCTAGAGATGATTTGAAATATTCAGAAGGAAGTGCATGTGTTATAAGCAAATACTACATCATTTTATATTATGGATGTGTGCATTTGTATATTTTAGTACCCATGAGGGGTCTTGGACTCATCTCTTGCAGACACCAAAGAAAAGCTGTACATAGTACATTTTGAAAAATGACAATTTTAAGAAAGATTTGGTATTACAGCATAACTATTTGATCCAAATCTATTTAAACTGCCTAATATTACTGAGCGTTGCCAGACAAACACAAAAACAGGAACATCCACACACCATTGATCGAAACATGAAACAATTGTTTCATAAAATTGTGGTTCACATACAGGAAAGATGTCTTCTCTGCTGAGCCATAAAGCAAAGACAGTTCTTATGGGTAGTAAGTATAAGTTTCATAATTCTAAGATATAGACATAAATCAGAAAAGCTTACACATGTATTTCCTGTTCCTTTTTTTGTTGTTGTTGTTCAGATAATATTAGGAAGTATTCTGGTCACATCTGCCCTGGTATTTCAGGCTTCTCTTAATAAAGTCCCTTCCTGTTAGTCATTTTACATTTGTGTGTAGTAGAGTTGTTTACACTTCACTTATTTAAAAATCAAATCATGTGACTCACATTTTTGCCGAAGCAAAAATATGAAGTATCATTAAATGTTGTGGATACGTATCCTTTAAAATAGTAACTCAGACGAGAATGTAAATAGGTTCTAAAACAAGATAGATCCTTAAATCTTCTACCTGCAAAATTATTCTGCCTCTCAACACTGATACAATGGCAGTGATTTTGTAAGCCTGGTTGAAAAACCAAACTTAATTTTTTTTAACCAATCTTAATTTGAAAAACAAAATTTCCATTAATTTGCTTTTAGCTCTACAATGTAGAACATAAGTTAGAAATATTCACTTGTCAAAGATACTGTTTTCCATTGTCAGTTCTTCTCTAATTTCTATCCTAAAAGTCATTCTCCATATGTGATATCAATGGCAGGAGTGCTTGTGTGCAGATACTCCAAGTTACAGACATAAACTCAAGAGACACAGACATAGATCTAAACTTGACAAAGCAAATCACTAGCACAAAGGCATTTTCCAAAACCGCAAGACTCTTCTATAAATAGCATCATTTAAATAATCTTTTTAACAAATGTCACCATGTAGTATTCTAGATAATATTTTCAACTTACTTTTATATCTCTTGCCCCAGTAACATAGAAAAGCAATAAAGTCAATGAAATCCATTGTATTCCACTTCTCTAGTTTGAACAAATTCTCAAGTCAGATAGAGGCTTTCATATACATTTTGAGTTGTCAAATGGTTTGGCACAGCTTTTAAAACATTCAAACAGAACAGAGGAAGATGAAGTGAAAATGTAAAATCATCCTTTACACGTTGAAGTAACAACACTTAGCACTGCAGTCAGTGTTTACTATAGCCAGCAATCTTAAGATGATCATCATTAAAACCACCAATGCATCAACACACTCACTGCTAATGACTCATGAAGGTAGATATCCACAACTGGATTTACTGGATCAATGTACATCTATTTAAAACTATAGAGAATTCACCAGTGTCCCCCACAGGAATTGTATCAACATAAATCCACAGTGCATAAAAGCATGTTCTTACTTCCTTGGCCACACTGAAAATGTTTAAAAATTCATCACTTTATGACAAACAAGTATGTATTCCTGGTTTCACTTGTGATCTTGAACATCTTTCCAGAGGAGTACTGGTCCTTTGAGAATTCTGATCTCTTCCTGATCATATTTACCAACAAATTTATCATTTGTCCTTAAGGTGTTGAATTTAATTCTATCATTTTCCTTAGTGTAACCAAATATATTTCTCAATATATTATGACTATATTAGCTGAATACATTAAAAACACTTTCTTCAACTTTACAAGTAATCTTAAAATTGCTTTTTGCTCTGACTAGACAAAAAGTTTCTTTTAACATTGTCATATTTTGGATGTTAAGCTCTTAGAAGAGATATAGTTTGCCAATATATGATTTTCTCCCATTACATAAGTTTTCATTAATTTTGCTGATTATTTCCTTTGCATCAAACTTTTTACTTTGATGTGCCTTTGTTTATTTTTACTTTTTGTTGTTTGTGAATTCGGTGCCATGTCCAAAAAAGTCATTGTCAAGTAAAATGTTAAGAATCTTTTTCTTTTCACTTTTTTCTAGGAGTTTTACAGTTTCAGGTCCTTCGTTTAAATTTTTAAAACTGGTTGCTTATATATTTAGGTTTTCTAATCAATTTGGCCTATATTTAAGTGATTTATATTATCCAAGAAAATAAATACATATTTAGCTATCAGTCATTCCTCATTAAGTATGCTTTTTTATTCTCTCTCAGCCTCTGTCTCTCCCTCCCTCACTCCTCCCCCACATTCCCCTTCAACTCTGCTCTCAAACTAAACCTAAAATTATCTATTCATCTTCCCAAAGAAGAAATTTTCACTTCCCTTATAAATTTTTACTTCAGTAATTCACTTATTTATCTTTCTATCATTTGTTTCTTTCCTTTTTTCTGCTTTATATAGCTTTATATATTTGGAATATTTTTGGTGCTAGAGATCAAACCCAGCGCCTTGCGCTCGCAAGGCAAGCACTCTAACCACAGAGCTAAATCCCCAGATATATTCTAATGTATCTGCATACCTAAAAAATACATATGTTTGAAGCTATGTATTTTTCTCTGAATTCTTTTGTTTACTTCAAAGTTTTCATATGAATTATTCTAATTTTCCTCATTTTCATATTGCTTATAATTTCTATTACAAGTAGTTTTAAGTATATCATCATCATCATCATCATCATTATTAACCATCATAAAGCATAGTTTGGCATTTAGAGCCATTTTATTTTATTTTATTTTATTTTATTTTTCATTTTTATTGTATTACATTCAATGAATACCACGTATAGAGGTTTTTGGTTTTTTTTTCTAATATTTTAGATGATTTGGAATTATTTACCCTAAGTTATTCTGAAATTCTCACTCATCTTTATTTACAACCTTACATTTAAAATCATTATATACAAATATACTTGTTATTGACAGTTTCTGTTACAGCAAAAATAAAAATTGAGGACATGAGTCTCATCAACATAGTGAAAGCAGGCCTGAATTCAAAAATATAACTTTGACATTTTTTTTAAAAGTCTTTTTTTTTTTTTTTTTTTGGTGCCAGGAATCAAACTCAGGGTCTCATGCTTGCGAGGCAAACACTCTAAGCACTGAGCTAAATCCCCAGCCCATAACTTTGACATTTTAAACATTTATTCAATTTTAGAGATTAATTCAAGTTAACTCAATTATGGAATAAAGTGAAGTAAATATAATTAAAATAAAAAGAAGCATCGTACAATAAACTAGAGCTCAGTTCTCAATTGAATCTTGAACTCTGCCTGTTCTGATTTCCTATGTTACAAAGAATGGCCTCATCAACCACCCACATAAATCTGTGCATCCTCAAGTAGTCTAACACTTTTCCAAATAAATTTCAACAATTTCTACGGGTCTGACTTTCTAGATAGCTTTTTAATGTGGTAAAACATATATACCACAAACTGCCATTTTAGTTTTTTTTTTTTCAGTATACAATTCAGTGTTGTTAAATACTTTTGAGTGAAATTTCTACATTCTTACAATTACCCTCTTGTGATTATTTCAAAAATCATCTAATTATTCTCCTGCCTGTTCCCTCACAATCTTTGTGTCACACTGAAACAGTAAACTCTTTTATAGAATAATCATTCAATGGAACTACATTGCTTAAAATTTCTCAACTTCTCCCCATTTTGGTGGAATTTAGTTAAATTTGTTGACTTGACTTGCCTGGCTTTTCATGATCTGACTTTATCAGTCTTATCTTTCACTATTTTGCTGAAACAAACATGGTTTAGTTACACTGAATTTTTTTCAGTTACTTGAATACCTGTGCCTTCTCTCTTTGAGGTCTTAGGACATACCTATCCTCCTGCCTGTCCACTCTACCTCCATCACCATACTATTGGGCTAAGTGCTCCCTATCCTCCTGTTCTCAGATTGTCACTTGGTCAGGAAACCATCCTTGAGAGACTCAACTCTTAGACAGGTGCCATTCCTATATGCTTCTATAGGTTTTAAATTTTCCCAAGTAGTATTATAGCTGATTATTTGCTTTATACCTCTAATATAATATATCTATTAAGGCAGATATTATGTGTGGATTATTCAACCTGCCATTGCCAGCAGCTAACTCAGTCCTGGCACATAATTAAAAATCCAGTAAATATTAGGGGAATGATCAGATGAATCAGTGAAATGGAAGATAAGGCAAATATGTATTGAACATACTAATGAGAATATTTCCATTTTCTTTTCAGTAAAGTAATAAAAGTACCTTGGTGAATGCAAGTTTTTCACCTTAGGCACTCTGGATGTCACACCATGAAACTCTAAATATAGTTAGTTTATAGGAAGTTGAACAGGTATTTTTGGCCTCTACATGACAGTTCTGTTTCCACTTCTACTAGGATTTCAACTAAATAACTTTTGTTTTCTATTATAGCCAATGTTCTAAAATTTGTGACATGTTCTGTTTTGAATGTGGCAGTTTCCATTAATACCTTTTATCCCACTGTAATTAATCATACCTTCCTTTTCACTCACTAAACTTTCCAAGTTTGGATAAATTCTAACGGTCACCTTATCTATGCAACATTTACATTCTTTACTTAAACTCTTTTGACAGAATTTTATTTATGTTCTGATACACAACAACAATTTACATTTTAATGAACACCCATGTGCCCTCTTCTGAGTCTATCCAGAATATCCAAGCACAATTTACATATGTTTGCAGGAAAGAGAAACCACTCAACTCAGAAGGTCAGAAGGTAAGGGAATCAGAGAAGGTGATTCCTCACAGTTACTGCACACATAGGCTGCTGGAGGTGTTCATCAGCGAAAACTCAATTACAGCTATCACTTTGAAAGGATCATCTTAGAGTCACCTTTCAACTTGTCATTGTCTATCATCTGCCTGCTCTACATAAAGCTGGTTATATGTTAACGTTACCAATTTGATGATATTTTCTCTTTTTAAATTAATATACAGAATTTTAACTCCCTGATTCCTTTAATAAAATTTGACATAGAAAACTAAAAATGTTGAACCACTCACCTATAGTTTACTTTACTGGTTACTGTTTAATTAGTAACCGTAGAAGCTCACCAATGGTTTGGCTTATGTTGCAGTCAGCCAACTAGCTGAGAAAAGGAACTCTCTTAAGAGAAACATTTACTGTGAAGGGAGATTTTAAAAATACACAAAACATCCACTGTAATAGAGTTTTCAAGTGGGAAGAACGAAGCTGATGGCTCCTGAAATCAGACATTACTAAAAGCCAGTTTAGAGCACAGGTAACTAGATTTACCTTTATTGCAAAGATGTTACTTTCCCTGCCTCATTTCAACATCCACTTATCAGAATATGAAAACAGATATAAGAGAAAGTGCCAGGATATTTCCCATTGACACTTATTCTGTCTTCTACATATGTTCAATTTAGGGGAGACTTGCAAATCGAGAAAAAATAGATATATATAATGTTGAAATAAAATACCTCTTGTTTTCCTATGTACCCTTCACGTATTTATAATATTCCCTTCCCTACAGGAAGAAAATACAGCTCTACAATTGCTTAACTATGTATTAGTTTTTATTTATATTATGTTGTATGACTGTTCATAGTTTCCCTGCAGAAATATTAATGTAATACTGTACATCTGTATTTCAGAATTTTAGAAACTGACCGAAAGGGGTTTTACAGCTTACAAATTTGAAATTTGTGAAATAATTTATGAGTGTTCATTATTTTTCAGACAAACTGAATATGAATTTGCTAGCAAACATTTAATGGCCAACATTATCTTAGGTGGTGACAGCATATTAAATGATTATAATAGAGGCACTGCATTGAGGGGCTAAACATCTTAGCAAAAACACACAGATGACCAATTAAAGGGCTGTATTTGTAGAGTGAACAAAGTCTTGCTGAACCATAGAGAATATTCAAGGACACAAACAAGGGTTAAGTAAATAATATTTGCGCTGAACCTTAAATTATGCCTAGGTATGTCCCAGAAACAGACTACCTCAAATAGCCAAAAGAATTTTAAGTGAAAAGAAAAAAAAATCCCGGAGGCATCACAATACTGAACTTCAAGGGCTGTATTTGTAGAGTGAACAAAGTCTTGCTGAACCATAGAGAATATTCAAGGACACAAACAAGGGTTAAGTAAATAATATTTGCGCTGAACCTTAAATTATGCCTAGGTATGTTCCAGAAACAGACTACCTCAAATAGCCAAAAGAATTTTAAGTGAAAAGAAAAAAAAAAATCCCGAAGGCATCACAATACTGAACTTCAAGCAATACAGAGCCATAGAAACCAAAACAGCATGATACCGGCATAAAAACAGACACATAAACCATAAAGCTGCCAGAAATAAAACCGTGTACATACAACTATCTGATTCTCAACAAAGGCACCAAAAACATACATCAAAGAAAGGACAGCCTCCTCAGTAAGTGGCACAGAAAACCTGGATATCCATAGCAGAAGACTGAAACTTGACCCCTATCTCTTAGTACAAAAGTCAACTAAATGTGAATCAAAGACCTAACTACAATGCCTACCAGAAACAAATCTAGGTGAAACACTCCAAAACATTGGTAAGAGAATGATTTTCTGGGTAGGACCCCCAAAAGCACAAGAAACAAAAGCAAAAGATGACACATGGAATTATATCAAACATAAAAGCTTTTATACAGCAAAAGAAATAATAGAGACAACCTACCAAATGGGACAACATATTTTCCAAGTAACCATTTGACAAATGGTTAATATCAAGAATACATAAAGGAACTCATAAAGCTTGATTAAAAGCATCCAAATAAAAATAGGCAAATGATCTGAATAGATACTTCTCAAAAAAAATACAAACGGGTAACAAATATGAGTATATGAAAAAGTGCTCAGTTACATCACCTGTCAGGGAAATGCAAATTAAAAGTACAACGAGATAAAATCACATCTCAGAATGGCTTTATATGAAAAAATGCTGGTGAAGATATGGAGAATGTAAATGTAAATTAGTGCAGTCATTATTAAAAACAGTATGGGAACTCCTCAAAACCCTAAAAATAGATCTTTCGTATGATTCTACTATCCTGCTTCTGCGTATATATCTAATGGAAATGAAATCAGCCTACCAATGAGATACCTGAACACCCATGTTTATTATAGCACTATTCAAAATAACTAATAAATGGAATCAGCCTAGGATTCTGTCAACAGATGAACAGATAAAGAAAACGTGGGGCATATGCGCAATGTAATATTATTCTAAGATAAAGAAGAATGAAATTCTATTTTTTTGCAGCAAAATGGATAGAACCAGAGGACATTATGTTAAGAGAAATAAGCCAGACATAGATCAATAAATACTGCATGTTTGCGCTCGTATGCAGAAACTAAAAAAAGAAAAAAATACTTGAATGTAGACTAGTGATAAACGAAGGTTAGAAGTGGGTAGCATGGATAGAGGCAGACTGAATTTGGTCAGTGTACACTGACTGCAGGTATGGAAATATACTGTACCCCATAATATGTACCATTAATACAGTCAGTCGAAACGGCAGTGAGTACTGAAAAATACTACACATCCATATAATGTAATATTATTCAGCCATGAAAAGAATGAGCTTTTGATATAAACAATATAATAAATCTCAAAAGCATTTTTGCCAAATGAAAGATAGTACAATGAAAAAAGCTGTATGTTACAGAAATTCTATGCATATGATATTGTAGAAAATGTAAGCGTATAGAACTATTTAAAAATCAGAGTTTGCTAGAGGATAGAGAGGGATTATTTAGGCAACATAAAGTAGTTCTAGGGTTGATGGAACTCTTATACTTTGTTCCCGGGTAATTGTGACTCAAATGTTAACATTTGCCAAATTCTTAGAAATTCACTAAAACAACCACGAAATTTCTCTATAAAATTTACAAGTTAGTAAAATGTAAAACTACATACAAGTGGGTAAAATATTCTGAAACTATCTGGTCAAAAGCCTTTGAAATTCCTTTTCACTTGTTTTTGCTTTCTTATTGGAGAAACTAAAGACAACAGACACACCCACACCCACACCCACACACACACATGCATGCACACACACACAAAGCTAAAAAGGGGAAGAAATTTCATGATAGTTTCAATGAAAAAAAAAAAAAAAAAGAAATGTGTGAGCAGAATAAGTGACTGATATTCTCCCAATATCTTCTTTCAGCCTTACTGCAGAGAATCATTTACTCCAGCATTATTTCCTCCACACATAGTTGGGAATGACCACCTGTTCATTGTGGAACTACAGCCCATTTTGTTTCCAATCTGTTTTGGGGATTTTTCCAGTTCTCAATAGATACCCTCTGCACTCCACCATGAGAATTCCCTTTATCTTCACAATTACCCCATCCCGGCTGGCACACTATGTCTTTCTTCGGATGAATTACTCCAGGTGGAGACAGCCCGGCCATGCCTCTGAGAATCAGCTGTTCCTTCCCATCTAGCAGGCATGAGAAGGTTTCCTGGCTCCCTACATGCTCCTTTTGGTAACCCCGGCAGCTGGAGGGTGAAGTCTGGGATTAAAAATCGGAGTCTTCGCCCCAGTGCACCCTCCCTGGAGCAGCGGACAGAGACTGAAAGTGCCAACACAAGCACCAAGGGAATGAAATAACTAGAGAGGACAGATCATTTTTTAAAACGAATGGGAAGCTTCCATCTTTTTTTGAGGCAATACATACCAGTATTGCTTTTAAAATGCTTTTATTGTTTGGAAAATGTCAACATGAAGAATTTTCCAGGTAGTACTCCAGGAGAGGGAGGAGTATAGGTCAGAATCCAATAAACTGAAGTTTGTCCAGTATCCCTTCCATGAAAGCCCACTGCCCACCCCAGCGCCTTAACGACAAGGGTGCAACCGAGGCGGCTGTGATTTGTCATCGCCCCATAAGGTCTAGTGATGCTCTAAGAGAAGACACAGCCCTGCACCTGTCATATTTTTACCCTCTTTCCTTCCCTCTCGGATTCTACTGAATGTTAACTCCCGGGAAAAACACCTCTGTGGGATGTAGGGTAGGAGGCCGAATCATTTCAGTCATACTTCAAAAGTGTAAGATACTGCAGGTCGCTCCTCATGTTATTCTTTTGCTTTTGATGAACATACTAACCAGGTCCTTTGCAGGTAGACCATATTAATTCACAAACGTAAATTGTAGACTTTCAAATTCAGCTCAGTAAAATGCTAATCTTACTTTCTGTCTATCAGTTTACATGGGAAATTTTCAACTTTTTGACAGATAACAAAGTACAGGGTTAACAGAGGACGTATGAAAACTGAGTGGCAGCAGACAGGTCAATATTTCTGTACTCTGTTCACATTTTGTATTTTGTTTTCCACATGTTTTCCAAAGGAAAAATCTGAAAAGGCTTTTTATGGTGGAAAAGCATAGCATTTTCACTATATGTGGAGCATATAAGAGTTATGAGTCCTGTGGTAAAACACAGCTGAAACATGAATAATAATAGGGGCATCTGAAAGGGTTTGTGCATGGAATTAAGGGTAGGTTTCACGGATTAAGGTTCTACCATCACTTTCTCAATATTAAAGATAAGATATGGGGGGCTGGGGATTTAGCTTAGTGGTTAGAGTGCTTGCCTTGCAAGCAAAAAGCCCCAAGTTCGATCCCTAGCACCAATATATATATATATAATATATAAAAATAATATATTGTATATATATTATATATATATTATATTATATATTATATATTATATATTATATTATATATATTATATATTATATATTATATACATTATTATATATATATATATGGAGCAGGGCTTTGGTCTAGGGGTCTGAAACATCATTGCTATTAGATATCCTTTTGAAGTAGATCAAGTTTATGAGATAAAATATCATTATACACTTTGAATTTTTCATACTTCTCTCTACCTAAAATCTGCACAGCATCCACTTTACCAAAAATTTGCAGACTCTGGGTAGGAATCAGCTGTCTAATGATCAGTGGAGAAATAATCACTAACAGTTTTGTCAGAAATATGACAATAGGAAGATCCAGCATTTTGAATAATCGCATTCATATTAGGAGGAAAAATGATCAAAGCTTTTCATTTATTAACCAAGCTCATTTCCTAAGGGGCATATCTATTCACTAATATTATGAATTTAAAACTAAACCAATCTGGCTGCTTTTTCGGGAAAGGAGAAAATGAACGGAAAAGAAAAACAGGAATAATCTGAAGCTATTGAAAGATTGGTGGGTGCAAAGGGGAGTTTACTGTGCTTGAGAGTTGACATGTCTAAGAAATACACAATTTTAAAATGGAAATTTCATCCTTACCCTCATCCCCACAGTTTTGTGTTCATGTAGATGATGCCACATCTGGCAAGACCAAATCTTCTCCCCTCGACATACTGCTGCTTTATTCTGGCTCTTTGGAAATAATGTTGTTTTTGCTGCAGTGATCTCAATATGAGTCTTAGAAAGCAGGAATTTTTAATCTGTGTTCTTTCAAACTGGCCATTTCTTTGACAGTCTTTTTCAGTTAATTCAGTAAGAACTGATGGCATTATCCAAACAGAGCAAAATAAAACCACAGCTGGGCATTACCTCAGCAGCAGGCATCTTGTTGTGAGCACCCCCATATTGTCTGGTTGATTGCTCCCTAAATTACCTGAATGCTGGGAAACTTCTGTCAGCAGACGCTACTATGAATTGAGATGAGCAGACCTGTGAGATATTTAGAGATCAATCTCTGCATAGGCCTAGCATGTTCCTTCTCTGGACTCAGCCTTGCCCAGGGTCTGACTTGGCGAAATGGTTCCCTTTATTCTATTCCCTTAGTAAAAAGCAATAGTCTCCTCCCTTGCTACTGCAGAAACCCGTGTGTGTTGTATTTTGATTCCCTTCTGTCAGATACAGATGCAGCATTGCAGCATGCTGAAAGTAGTTTAATAATTGAACATCTTGAGCCTAATTTAGGACTTCTGCTAGCCAAGTGCAATGAAACATCGGGGGAAATCTGGAGTTGGCATGAGAGAAAGAAGGGCAGTCCCATCTCACTGGGGTGGAAAGCCCACTCGGATACTGGTATTTTCTATTTTTGTAATGTCACCCACCCTCACTCTGACATATCTTGCTCTATAACTTGTGTTTCTATTGCAAATGTGTGAGGCTCTTACTGTTCCCCAGCAAGAGACTATGCTTGCCATTTAGTTAGGTTCGGTTGCTCAGAAGACTGAATTCATGGAAGGAAAATACCATGACTTTAACATGGCCACTTTATCCTCTGAAGATGTATTACTACATTCCATTCATTAGGCTGAAACAGAATTCAAACATTATTTGGCCGAGAAGAGTGTCCCTGTGCCTCACTTCAAAGAGTAAAACATTTTGGTTTCATTTTCAAATCATTCTCTGTCCACAGTTGTGGACTATGGGATTTAGAAGAAGGTAGGGGTTTCTAAATGTCTAAAGAATTAGGCATGAAGGACCTCTTTCCATTGTCTCTAAGTACGCACATTTTTCTAGACTTCAAATTTTTCTACATCCTCATTTTTGTTTAAGACCTATGGTGAGACAAAGACAAGAAGAAACACTACTAGCCTATATTATTTGAAACTCATGTCCTAGATGCAAGCTGGTGAGCTGACAGGTGAAGAGGCAGGTTCAGCATCACAAAGACCCTAACAACAGGAGAAACAAAAAGGTGTCAACTGTGCCATACAAAAAAGGACAGGAAAACAAAACATACGTGCTATCATCGTAAGCAAGATGTGTGCATAGAACATCCAGTTGTCATGTGTGAAGACTGACATGAGGGTGATAGTTGAAGCCAAAATTTTTTCTGTGATAGATTTTTGTTTGTATTTACATTTTAGTTCACATAGGAATTCATTTCTGATGCAATTTTTTAGGTTTTATAAGCAAGTGCACAGCTGATGCGAAAGTGTTGATGTTTATCCTAAATGTGTAACACATATAAAAAGTTTAGTACTTTATTTTAATGATATTTTATGTTCTTGTTCACTACACATTGTATAATATAATAAGAACCTCCTGACAAAACAGCAAGACCAGCAAGATATCAACTATGTCCTACAAAAAGGCCAGGACAGCAAAACACATGTGCTGTCAATGTAAGCGATATGTGTCTATGGAATGCGCTGCTGTCGTGTGTGAAGATGGCCTTAGGTGTGATAACTGAAGTAAATATTTTTTTTGCTGTAGAGTTCTATTGGTATGTTTATTGTAGTTCATACAGGAATTTATTTCTGTTGTTACTTTTTAGACTTTGTACACCAAAAAACAGTCGATATTGAAAATTTTGATGCTTTGTTATAAACACTCAATAAATATAAACAATTCAATACATTATTTTTTTGATATTTTTCCCGTTAAGTACAAATCATTTAATATAATAAAACTCATAAAATTAAAATTAATATTTCATCAATTGAAATATTATAAATAATAAATGAGGGTATTATATACCCACAATTAAGCTCCAGTTAGGGTTATGCTCTGACTCTTTACTCCCTAAACTTACAGTGGGTACCAATCACTTATGGGGTCAAGAACTTCTCAGGGTTTTGAACTCACTGAGCCCTAAAACCTTTACTTGATCAACTCTGTCTTCTCTGCAATCCTATGTCCTGTCACATAGTCAACATTTTACTTACTGTCATTATTGTTCTCCACACATTTTTCGTGATATCTTATATACTTGGAACCACTGCCTTCAGCCATTTTTATGTATCTCCCTGCCAAAATATCTTTCTTCATTCAAGTCTCTTACAAACTAAGGTCCAGCTCAAGATTTAGTTCATTTCTTTTCACAGTGTAATGACTACATGCCTATTCTAGATCCCATAAAGCATTCTCCCTAAGAACTCAAAAACAATATTTAGCCTTTGCTACTAAATAATTTGTTGTCTAAACATGTCATACACATGCATACACATTTAATCCTATTTCCAAAAATTATATTTCTGCCTCATTATTTTTTTAAAAACTACTATACTCTTGCAATGGGTCAGACACCATACTAAGAACAACAGACAATACAAAATGTAAAAGGCAAAACACCTGTTTTAAATGAGACAATAACCTATCAGCAAAGACTGCCACATGGAAAAATAACAGGAGGTAGAAAGTTCTGTGTCATAAGTAAGTGGAGAGGCAAGTGACATTTCTTGAACTTTTAAAAATCATTCTAGCACAAGGCCCTGAGTTCGATCCCCAGTACCAAAAATAAATAAATAAATAAATAAATAAATAAATAAATAAATAAATAAATAAATAAATCATTCTATGGTGATTGCATGTGTTACAGAATTATAGGCATCTCAGTTTAGGTAGTTGATGATTTTAAATGACAAAGTATTCAAAATTCATAGAAGTTATAACAAGTTGTCTTTCCAAAATCTTCTTTAAACTTCATTTCATACATTAGTCTTTCTTTTATATTCAGATAAATCAATTTTAAGATCCCTTCCACAGAACAGATCCTGTAGTATGGCTTTATTATCACAGTGGTTCTCAAAGTTGTCATGAAGCATTATTATCTGGGGCAGTTAATAAAATGGATATTAATTTTACCAGGATAACACTCCCAGGATTCAGTAAGATCTAGGTAGACCCAGGGAATCTTCGTTTCGGAAGGTTCTTCAGAAGATGCTGTGGCAGCTATCCCTGAAATATTGTGAAAAACAAGGATCTAATAACATAGCAACACTTCTTGAAATACTAGTCTAAATACAAGAGTGAAGCACACAGTCTTTCTAGTTGGTGAATTCTCCATCACATTGCTTCCCTTCAGAATGCTATAGAATGGGCTATGGTTAGGCCTAAGCCTCTTTTCCTGCCTTATATTGACATGAGTCTCAGAAGAGTAAAAATGTCCTTAAAACTAATGGAATGAAAATGCAATGAATTTCAGACCTCAGCCAATTGACCAGACATTTGTTTTGATAAATTCTGCTGCAGAGAAAAATACATTAACACTTGCTTGAGTTAATATGAGATTTTTATGATTTCTGATTTTAATCTTTGAACTTGT
>PVJO010016063.1:0-43157 GCA_004026905.1 Hystrix cristata | reverse complement strand
GGGGCCCAAGCTGAGTACGTCGGGGCGGGCCGGAAACTGGGGTGGGTACGCGAGTCAGGCCGGAAGCCGGGGGCGGGGCCGGAAGCCGGCGCAGCCCGGCGTCCTCCGCGGCGCGGCGGTGCGCGGCGAAGATGGCAGCCTCCGGGTGTTTGCGTGCGGCTCTTCTGCTCTGCGCCTCCGACCTCCTGTTGCTGCTGCTGCTGCTGCTGTTGCCGCCGCCTGGGGCTGGCGCGGCTGAGGGCCCGGCCGGGACGCCCGGCGAGGCTACCCCACCTCCGCGGAAGAAGAAGGACATTCGCGACTACAACGATGCGGACATGGCGCGTCTGCTGGAACAGTGGGAGGTCCGCTGCGCGCGCTCTCCCGGCTCTTTGATCCGCTTCCCCTCTTGGTCTCGGGCCCTCTGACCCCTGACCCCCTTTGCCGAGAGTCCTGCCCTTCGCGCTCGAGCACCGCCCGCCTCGGGGTTCTCCTGACTCTCGAGCCCTGCGGCCCCCGCCCGGGCCTCTCACTCCCGTCCCCCTTGCCGTCCCTCCCGCCCTCCGGTCACGGGTGGGCTGCATTCTTCGGCCTGCTTTCCCTTTGGCGTCCTGGTCACCTCTGCGTATGTGCCCGTGGCCTGTGAGCCCTGCAAGCGGGGGAACCCTTTTCCATTCCATTCCTGAAGAGCCTTTTCTTCCTCCAGTGCCCCAGTTCCGGGGCGAGTAGGATGTGGTGGTGATCGTCTTTCAAGAGATTCTGTCAGCTTTGGTAGTTAGCGTGTCCTCGAAATCAGTAGGATTTCCGACTTCTCATTTTGGAATATATATGTTCTTGCTGGGAATCTTATGATTTTCTTTGTGGATTTATTTTGTTGGGAGGGGGTAGCAAAGGCTGTTGGCTCTTTGCCATAAAACACAATCTTTGTTCAGAGAGTGAACGACTTGCTCTGGTGAGAGTAAGTTTTCTGGTTTGTTACTTGGATGCACTGGAATGTGCAATTACAGGGAGTGTGAATGGGCTTTTAAGGTAAAGTTACCAGAACTACATTGCTCCCTCTTTCTCCTCTGAAAAAGGTACTTTCGTCCTAGCTAATGTGCACAGCTGGCAGCATGGAGCCAGAAACTTGGGATTTACTTACTATATAACCTTGGGCCGGTCTTGTCTCCCTTCTGGACCTCGGTTTTCTTATCTGCAAAATGAGGTTTTACTGAATGACTTCTAAGATTCCTTCTAAGGTGGGGTTGTTATTGTACGATTATCTCTGGGAGTGTTTTGGGAAGGGGGCAAAGAGTTTTCAGGCCTGCGTCGAACACCACCTAATGCATTTGATAGAAGAAAGGAAGATAGCAGGTGTGCTCTTTTATGTTTATCTGTAGCTGCTGAAGCGATTGGGATAGCTTTGAGTATAGGCATACCACTGTTGAAGACGGCCCATCTCCCTACAGTCTCCCTGTCTTTTCTGGATTCTAGCAAAAAAGAACCTTTTATCTGCCAAAGTGAGAAATCCTGCCCTGGAGGTACTCAGGCTGTGAGCCACGTGTAGAGGGTGCTGTAGAGATGCACAAAGGAACCGTGGGGAGCAGTAGATAACAAAAGTAATCATAATGCACGGTAAAAATAGTCAAAAGCTGTGAAAAGCAAGTTCTGTGGGAAACTCAGAGGACTATAGGGAGGAAGTAGCATTTTAGAAAATGTGGTTGCAGTGGCTCTTGAGACTGGTTAAGGAAAATGTGGGAGAAGGGGCCGTCTAACAGCAGCGTGAGCTGAAGATGAAATGTGGGAACTGGGGCACAGCAGTGCAAAGATGAACAGCCAGGCTCTGGAGTTGAACTGACTGCCTGCATTCATTCCACTTAAATTCCTGGATCTACAGGTTCTGGTAAAGAACCGCTCTGAGCTTTAGTTTTCTCGTCTGCAAAATCCAAGTGTTCTTTGAGGTAGTGCTCACCTCCGAGTAGCTGTAAGAATTGATTAAGAAAAGGACAAGAGCTCAGAAGAGTGCGTCTCAGTGATCAGTGTGAAGAGTCATCTTACCCACATGTTAGAATGTGGAGTGTTTCTATTTAATCATTTGCAGCCTCATCTCAAAACAAGGTGGACAAATTTTTGAGTACCCTTTCTATATGCAGGCGTAATTTTTATGGCTGAAATAAGACTTTTGAGGGGTTTTTTGCTTTTTTCCTTTGATAGGTACTGTTTCCCCCAAATTACTTCATTGTCTTCATAGCTGTACTTTTGAGCAGCTTCAGGATACGTCCTGGACACAGTGCTCCAACTGTTGAAAGTTTTTGAGTAGTGGCATGTCATGATCAGGGCCAAACTTTATGGAAATTAGGCCAGCAAAGAATAGGGTGAATGACTAGGGAGAATCTAGAGAGAATCTAGATACAAACACTGTTGTCATGTAGTCTTCTCACCACATCCAGCAGTGTCCGTTTTCTAGGCAACGGCCCCCAGGGTCACACAGCAGGTTGGCTGAGTTTCAGATTCTGCTGCTTGGCTTTAGAGCCTGTTCTGTATTTCACTGCACTGCCCTGCACACTGGTGAACAGACTTGCAGTCCAAGTGGAAGATAGCGAGCGAGACGTGGGCAAGCCAAAGCCTAGAACTTGCAGGGTGGAGGGAGAAAAGTGAGGTTTTATGGTCTCACTGGACCCAGTTGATTGGGATGGGCAAAGTGACAACATAATGTAGTAAAAAGATAAAGGTTCTGAACCCAACTTTACCCATAGGCAGCTTTGCGGGGGTGTTTTTTGTTTTCTCTTTTTTTTTTTTAAACATAGCAAAATTTTATTGAAGTAAAGAAAGAAACAGGCTCTGCAGAGCGAGTTTTGGCTAAGTAAAAGTAGGGAAAAGTCTACCCTACAGCATGAATGAACACAGTGGCCCCCACAAAGTGGGGAGCTTTGTGACCCTCATTTACCTTCTGTAAAGCCGAATAGTGTCTTGCTTTGCCGAGTGCCTTGCCGATTAGATGAGCTAACAGCTTGCAGAAGCTAAAATGTGAGCGCCCTTCCCCAGTGCAGTGATTTTCTGTGGAAGAGCGTATCCACCATTGTGGGTACACTTTTGTAGGATGTGTTTCCTCGCCCGGTGGTGACCCCTACTACTTCGCCATTCGTGTGAGAATCGGCTTCAGGAGGTCTGTGCCTCAGATGTGTGGAGAGAAGGTAGTAGCTCTTCCATTCTGGTAGAACTAGTGCTGACTTCCACTTGGCGTAGAAAAACCAAACATGGCCATTTCTATTTCCATTGAGACTGGGGGAACAGAAATAGATTTGCACCTTGTTGCTGTCTCTTTCTTCCGGCGTGTGAGGGAATTGTGTGTCCCCTCTGAGCCTCGTCCTCCTAGTGTATTCAGTGGAGACCTCGTAGGACTGTTCTGAGGGTTGGGGAGGGTGACGTCGGAGTCGGTAGTCTTTAGGAGCAAGGAGAGGAGAGGAGGAGGACGTCCGGAGCTCAGCTTTGCCGGTCTGCTTGGCGGACGGCAGCAGGATGTCAGTGGAGACGGGCCACAGGGACTGTTGTCGGGAAGCCTGGCGTGGCGCTGAGGTCCCAGCCTGAGCGGGGTGAGCAGGGAAAGCGGTAACAGACTCCCTGGGGACCTGGTGGTGTAAGTGTCAATGGAAGTTGAGCTGGAGGATTAGGTACATCTGGGGTGCTGTTTTTCAGTTTTTCTTTTCTGTAACTGAAACACAGACATAAAATGGAAATTAAAGTTTCTTGAAACAGTCTTTACTCATACTGTATGTACAAGACTTATTGAATATATTTTAATTAAAAAGAAATGCTTGTGAATAACTGAACCAGATAAAAGTAGGAGTATCGCAGAGTATCGAACAAGCTAGCAGGCGGTGTGGGGCGGGACGGAGAACGAGGGCTGCAGCCGGCTGGGAGAAAGAAGCAGCAGGGGCCAGCCTGGCTCTACAGGGTGACTGGCTGGAGGCCGGATGAAGGCCGTTGAGGGAGCAGTCTGGTGCTCGGCTTTGCCAGAGCCTCGGCGGTGACACTGGTCTCGCTCCCCACCTTCCTCTCGTTGGCATGGAGAGTTACTTTGACCTGCCCGAGGCCGCGCAGCTTCGGGGCTGGCTGGGGGTAAGTCCAGGGCCCTCTGACAGCAGGGCTGAGCCTCACGGCAAGCAAGGAAGGAGCAGCAGTACCGAGTGAGAGGGCGGCAGAGATGAGACCAGAGCTGGCAGGCTGTGCGTGGCGGCTCGGGCTCAGGCCCCTGGTTCTGCTGGTCCATTTGTAGACGACACAGGTCCGGAGGAGTAAGGAATGTCAGCTGCGGTTGCACAGCTGGCTTGAGGAGCTGAGACGGGCCCCCAGGCCTGATGTCGGTGTGGATCGCCTTCCTGCTTTTCATTAGAACGCTTTCCTTCTCACCTTTTGTTAAAATGCAGCAGCGCACTGTGTTGGGGTTGGTGTCAGCAGCCCTGGCCCCTCAGCGTGATGTCAAAAGAATCGCGAGCACAAAGGGCCTTTTGTTGCTTTTAGGTTGAACAGCTTTGTTGAGAAATTACACGTGGCGTAGTCACTTCACGCCCAGCCATCTCAGTGGTCTTTAGTTTATTCAGAGTTGTGCAGCCATCACCACAGTCACTTCTAGAGCGTTTTATCGATTGAAAAAGAAAGCGTCGGTTGCTCCTCTCGAATTTTCTCCTAACCCCAGCCACGCCAGGCGACCACTAATCTACTTCCTGTCCCAAAGCTTTGTCTGATTTGGACATTTCCTACAAGTGGAGTCATAGAATGTGTAGTCTTTTGTGTCTGGCTCTTCCACTTAGCCTAACGTGTTCAGGGTTCACCCAAGTCGTAACACGAATCGGTCAGAACTTCATGTCGTATCTCATATTGCAATTTGATTTCTCAAGGAACCTGGTTCTTTTTCTTCTCTTTCTTTTCCTCTTCCTCCTCTTCCTCCTCCTCCCCCCACCCCGCCGTGTTGTACTGGGGATTGAACTTGAAACCAAGGCCTTCATCCTGAGCCACATCTCCAGCCCCCTTTTAAAATTTTGAGACAGTCTCGCTAAGTTGCCCAGACAGGGTTGAAACTTGTGATCTTCTTGCCCCAGCCTCCTAGAGTTCTGGGATTATAAGTGTACACCACCACACTAGTTCTTTTAAACATTTTTCATCTATCTGCTGGTTTTTGTTTAGTTTTATTGGTTGGCATTCTACTGTTAGCAGTTCATTCACTTGTTTGCATCAGTATGGAGTCTTTGTATCTTACTTTACTGGGGGATTTAGAAGTCATTACTGTTACTTATTTTGATGTTCATCTTATTGCTGATTTGGTCATGAGAGCTGCTTCAGGTTGATGTCTGTCATTTTGACATACTCCAAGATTCATTGAGCCCATTTTTCCTATCTGGTACTGGAAGATATTCTAGACTCTTCTTCTGTTTCCCTTGCTGTAATGAACCTTTTCTCTAAGGTGCCCCACTGTGCAGTGTTTTCATCCGTGTCTACCTGTCGATCTGTTAAGAACACTGAATTTCTTTTATGCCTCTAGTTCCATCCTAAACCACATGGTACATCCTCCTCCTTCCATATTTGTGGCTTCTTTCCCAAAACTGAGGAACCTGGTTGTTGTCCTCAGTATGTCTATACTTCTGGTCAGGCCTAGAATTGATAGAAGGTGGTGTGAGAATTGCTCACTCATAGCACTGCAAAAAAGAAACCTACTAAAATTAAATATTAGTGCACAGTGAAAGTTTTGATGAATGGGTCCATCTGGGTAATCCATTCCCTGATTAATACAGAACATCCCATCACCGCAGGAAGTTCCCCCGTGTTCCACTCACATCCCGCTCCCAGAGGCGCCTGCTCTTCTCTCTGTCCCCTGCATTGTGGTTCTCCTTGAGCTCCGCATGGATTGTATGGTTCTTCTTACTTTGCGCCCAGCTTCGGTTCCTCAGTATTTTTGAGATTTGTTGTACGTATTGGTATTTGTTCTTTTTTTGCTGGGTAGTTTCCTGTATAACAATACCAGATGGGGCCATTGTTATAATCACAGTGGGTAGATTCCTCAAGAATAAAGAGCAAAGGAACCCTCTCCTGGGCTCTCAGGAGTGCTACCTGCGCTGGTGGGCTATAGGTACTACCAGAAGCAGGCTTTGCCCAGGAGTCGAGAAGAAGACCCAGCAGCTGTAGGCTGCATTCACGCCTGCCCTTTGTGTAGGTGTGTTTGCCCGTGCTTGAAAATCGAGGTTCTGACGACCGTTCAATGGTTTTCCCATCCCCCTAGAAAGATGACGACATAGAAGAAGGAGACCTGCCGGAGCACAAGAGACCCCCGGCCCCTGTTGACTTCTCGAAGATAGATCCAGGCAAGCCTGAGAGCATCCTGAAGATGACAAAGAAAGGGAAGACTCTGATGATGTTCGTCACCGTGTCGGGGAGCCCCACGGAGAAGGAGACGGAAGAGGTCACCAGCCTGTGGCAAGGCAGCCTGTTCAATGCCAACTACGACGTGCAGAGGTAAAGGCCCGCGGTGTCCTTAACCTCATCTGATCATTCGACTTTCAAATTGTATGTGTCCTTGTAGCTTTCATTTTAATTCATCGGGCTGGAAAACTATAACGTAGCCGGCATGGGGAACAGACGAGTGACATTTCTGCTCCGCGAGGGCAGCCTCTGATGTGGCTGTGTTTACACATGGAGCTCGCGCCACGATGTTAGCAGATGACTGATGTAACAGGCGGGGGCCATTAGACAGCTCAGCGTCTTCTCCAGTGCCATTTGAAAGTGTCTGCTTCCCCCCCGCCCCAATTCTGAAGTTAGGAGTTTCTCCTGTCTTAATTGAGCAGCTGGGACTGTGCTGCGACCCTGGAGAGGCTGTAGGCCACAGAACGCTTTTGCTGGCTTACATGGACACTTTGAACCAACATGTGGTGACGACTGGTCTGTGTGGAGGGCTGGGAATGTCACGCCTGGGGCTGGGGGGCAGGTGTGGCATCCCCCGAAGTGGCAGGATTGTGCCTCTCGGCTGTGTCCTGCTGAGTGTGGACAGGCCGGCTGCCTGCCAGGAACCTTGGCACTTGGGGCTTCTGTCAGGTTGCCTAGCGTCCTGAGCTGGTGGCTTTCGGCCTCAGAACATAAACCAGACAGAAACGGAAGCCGCACTTCAGAACATAAAACGCAGACAAGTAGAACCCCATGTAGCCCCCAGGCCACGTCTGTGGTGCTGACGGAGCTTGTCCCTTACACCAGCCTCGAAGCAGCACCCTCAGGTCAGCAAGCTAGTATTTCCAAACATTGGATGTCTGTAGCTGCTGGGCCCTGGGAAATGCATGTTTTCTTCTGTATTCATGTGGGATTTATGGTGGGTGATTCTCGGTTAAGTGGCACCGAGTCGCTCTGCCCCGTTCGCCCCTTCCTCGTTTGTGCTGATCTGGTTGTGTCTCTGTCCAGGTTCATCGTGGGCTCAGACCGGGCCATCTTCATGCTTCGCGATGGGAGCTACGCCTGGGAGATCAAGGACTTCCTGGTCAGTCAGGACAGGTGTGCTGATGTCACCCTAGAGGGGCAGGTGTACCCCGGAAAGGGAGGAGGAAGCAAAGAGAAAAGTGAAACGAAGCAGGAGAAGGGCAAAAAGAAGAAGGAAGGGCATTCGAAATCACGGGCCTCAAAGGAAGACAATCTAGCTGGGAGTCGGCGAGAAGACTTGTGACGCAGCCTGTCCCCGAGGAGCAGAGGGACAGGAGAGCCCCTTGCTGGGCTCCTGGGCGGGGCGGGGGCCAGAACTGCATTCCTGTGATGTTCTCCTCCTTGTTCCTTCTGGAAAGGGTCCTCACGTGACCAGTCTGATGAGTGCAGAAGTTAGTGTTGTAAGGCCTTGAAGGGTGAAGACAGGTTTTCCTATTAACAGCAGACTGACAGATTCATAGTTACCTACAGACTCGCCAGCCACGGAGCCCCACTGAGTCTCTTCCCTTCAGACCTGGTGGGCCGTTGACTCCCAGGACCACTGCCTCCCCTCGTGCTCTGCTCTGGTGGCCTGCTGTGTCTGCTTCTGATTGTCTTTTAGCCAAGAAGACAGCTGCCTGTTCTGATCCAACGGGCTTTTAAAACTCAGCTTCAACAAGTCCGACTGTTGGGCCGCACCCTCCTTCTCACCAAGTAAGGGAGAGCAAGCCGCAGTGTCTGAAGGTGCCACTGGATGCGGGGCGTGCAAGCCCCATGTGCAGGAAGTTTGGGAGCAGACGTGCCGCACGGGGGTCCTCAGTGCTCACCTGGGCCGTCGTGACCAAAGCTGCTCCTCGGCCAGAGGCAGCTCTTGCTGTCAGTTGGGCCATGTGGCTTCCTTATTTAGGGCAGAGCGGCGACCAGCAGAGCCCTGAGCAGGTGTCTCCAGACCCGCTTCGATAAAGTGCCTACACTTGTGCTGTGTTTTGTGTGGTACTAACTTGATGTGCTGCTGTCCGTGTCTGAATTTCGCTGTTCATATGTTGGAGCCAACTCTGAATAAGAGAACATTTATATGCAGGCATCATTTTTAGGAATTTAAATCCTTTGGAAAAAAGCCCTTAATTATGGTGTTAAAACATTAAAAATACCACATGTACATGTACACAATTAGAAAACCTCACTGTAAAGGGTGGCGCAAAGTGGAACCAGTGCTTTGTCCCTTGTCCCAGTGGAGCTACCGCGCATAATGTGTTTCCAAAACAAAAAAGACATTTGCTGGCTTGCAGTGATGTGCTGTGGCCTGTGTGTCCGCCGCCCGAGTCCGGTAAGCGCTCCCTTTTCCTCCATCTCTGCGAGCACGGTGCCCCACAGGCTGAGGCCTGCGCTGCCCAGGCGTGTCCAGGTGGCGAGGTGAATCACTTCAGGAGCAGGAGTTTCTTCCTGTACATTTCAAACCTGGGAGGGGGAAGCGCTGGAGCTGCTGCAGCTGATGGGCTAAGGGAGAGGCGGGGATGGCGCTGCACCCTGTTGTCCAGCGGCCTTGGAACAAGCCCTGTCCCTGAGTTTTTAGAGTGATTTGTGGGGGTTTTGGAGCTGTAACTGCTGATCAGTGTTCTAATCAAGAAGGAGTGGGGCCTCCCACTCCCTGCAGCAGCGTCCATGTCTATATCTCCCTGCCTCCTGCTGCCAGGGTCTTAGTGTCTGCTGGGTACTGGGCCCCTCTGAGACAGCCAGGTACAGGCCTGCTGCTGCAGAATGCTGGTCAGATGGCCGCAGCCAGAAGCGGGAGAGAAGCAGAGTGCGTGAGGCTGCGGGGCAGCATCCGGCTGGGGAGGTCAGAGAGGGCCCCGGAGGCGCAGAGTGGGAGGAACAGGAGTGAGGCAAGGGAAGTGGTCCGAGCAGAGGCCTGGTAGGAAGCCACAGAGAGGGTAAGGCGCAGGGTAGGGTGAGGCAGTCAGGACACTTCAGTCTTGGAAGAATTTGGAGCGCCCCAAGGGACCTGAAGCAGTTCTTCCTGGCGGAAGAATTGATAGGAGGGGGTCCTCGACATGTCCAGGCAGAGTTCGGGAGGGTCTCGGTAGTCTGACCAGGGAAGCAGCTGTGGTGAGTCAAGCTACCTGCAGAGGGCTGCTTGGGTCTGCACTTCACAGCTGGTACATGGAGTGCTGCGGTGAATGTTTTTTACACAGTTTCAGTGAGCTTTTATATCCCACAGGTGAGTTCCCGGCAGTGGAATTGTTAGGATAAAATGGAAACATTTTGGGGTTTATTGCCAAACTGCTTTCCTAGGGGTCTTGTCACGTGGCCTCACCAGCAGTCACCCTGCTGTCCTCGCCAGCCCTGGGCACTGCGCTCACCAGTTCAGTAGATCATAAAACTGTCTTTGCCCGTGGCACTTGGGGTGCACACGGTGAGCGAGGTGCCTATGCCAGCCGGCACGGACTCGATGGAGATTTCAGTGTCTCCTGCTGGCCTTCCACTGACACCTGGGGGCAGAGATGCCCCATCCCCTAAAGCCTGGACCACTCCGCAGACTTGAGAGCAGAGAAGTCAGGTTTGCAATGAGCGTCTCGTGCTTTCAGTGTCCTGCGCCCCAATAAATTTGGATGGTGCAGTCAGTGGTGACCCACGACAACTTTATTGGATGCATGCGTCTCCACATTCCTTCCTGCTCACATCCTCCACTGTATTTTTCTTTTTGTGTTGATGGGGAGTGAATCCAGAGCACTGAGCAACACCCCAAGCTCTTAAAACATTTTTATTTTGAGACAAGATCTCGGTAAGTTGCCAGGCTGTCTCTCCTGCCTCAGCCTCCCACACTGGGATTACAGGCGTGGGCCACCACCCTTGGCTAGCCCTGTGGCTTTTCATGGTTATGCTTTAGTCTTTTAGGACTTCAGGTGGTTTCCTGAATAACATCAAGCCTCTTTCTTAATGAGATCCATGTAATGTGTTCACGACTAGTCGGGATGAAGGAGTTTGCAGGCTTCATCACTCGGTTGTTGAGCGTGTTGATTCCACACTGACAGGGCAGTTAACGTCTTGTCACCTGCTGTAGCCACTGTGTCAGCCTCGTGCTCGCCCGGCAGGGCAGAGGGTGTGCCGCTGGGGTTTGCATTTGCCCCAGAGCGGCAGACTGCTGAGCGGGAGAGCTCTGAGGCCGCTCTTGGCTTCCCAGGAAGAGACCGCGTTTCCTGTTACAGTCTGGGAGTTCTGGCGTGACACTTCAGTAATTTTGCTGCGAAAAGTCTTTTTTTGTTTTTAATCCAAAACCATATGCCAGTTCCAATTGCAGGTTTACCTTTTTCTGGTTTGTTTTTCTCATTATTTTAGAAAAACATACCTTCTATTCTTATTTTTTGTTTCGTGGTGGTATTTGGGGCACCGACGTTTTTTCTTAGTTCTGAAATGCTTTTTTTAAATACTCAATTTTTATCTTTGAATTTTTACCAAATTCTAGTTTTTATAAATTCTAAAACTCAAAGTACCAATGGAGACTGCACCTTTGCTCGTGTTTTTCCCAGAACGGACTGTCTGTCCCCACGTGCCGCATTCCTGTGTTGGTGTTGCTGTCGCGTCCCAAGATGCCTGGGAAGGGAGCCGTGGCAACTCTGCTCCCTTCCTCCTCTTCCTGCTCAGTGCCGACCGTCGACCTGCCCACAGTGTCTCGGCGGCTCCCTGTGCCTCCCTCCTTCCCTGGGCTCTGGCTGCTCCCCCAGGGGCTGTAGTTCGGGGTGGAATGCTGCTTCCTCTCCGCTTTGCTGTCACTTGCTGAATATTTTTATGGCGCATGGAGGTGTTTCGAGGTTCCCAAGGTGGAATGAGTGCATCAAGCTCATGAGCACCCCCATCACTTGCCATTTTTTGTGGTGAGACGTTAACAGTTTTGAAATAGGTATTTTTATCTTTGCCTTATTGCCTTACAGAATGGCCAGCCAGCAGGAGACAGGCAGGTGAGGGAAAGATGGGCTGGCGTTTGTGACCTCAAGTTTTCAAGGCTGGTTATTTTCTGGCTCAGTCTCATTTGTGGGGAAACGCTGTACTTCTGAGGCCAGCCTGGGCAGCATAGTGGGGATGAGACCAGCCTGCAATACACGGCGGCGGAGAGCGGGGGCAGCATGTTAGCACATACCTGTAGTCCCGGCACCCGGGAGGCGGAGGCAGGATTGTCCCGAGTTCGAGGCCAGCCTGGATCATAGTGAGACACTCAAAAAAAAGAGAAGGAAAAACGGACAGACAAACACATAGTGGGACCTTGTCTCATAATGTGCATGTGCACACACACCCTCTACCTGCCTGTAGTACGGTGTGAAACATCTCAAGACACGTGCACACACACACACACACACACACACACACACACAGATGAACATTTTAAATAAAGACCAAATCTGACAGGGCAGGATTTGGGGGAGACACAAAGGGCCGAGTTCTATCTTAAACCAGCAGTCTTCAGGTGGTTATCCTTTCTCCATGTTTAAAAGTTCCAATTCCCTGGGTTCCCAGATTCTTGCTTCCAGAGGAAGCACTGAAATCTTGGTTCCCACTAACAGCATCACAGCACTTCTGCCAGCCGGCGCACCGTCCCTGCTCTCCAAGCTGCCTCTGTCTGAGCATCCGTCGCCTTATCTGTGAGCGTTGTACGCACACCATCATCATCAGAGCAGAAATGGAGCTTTACTTTCACCTTTTCCACTTGGCTTCGTGTCAGAAGGAGGCCCCTGCATTGCTGCGTGGGCTCATGTTCTGCAGTTCGGTGGCTGTGAAGCGTTCCCATCCTGTCATGTCACTCAGGATCTTTATGCTGTGGTGGAGAAGCCAGAGCCAGGCCTAGCCCCAGACATGGCATGTGCCCTCCAAGGATGTGAGTCCAGCCCTCCCTCCCCGGAGTACCTGCCTCTGCCCCAGGCTCCGGGCCCGCACTCTCGCCCCACTCCGCCATCTCCCTGGATGGCCACAGTCTTTGGGACCAGAGGTGGGCACCTGCCGCACAGACAACCCGGCTGGGTTGGCAGGTCAGGTTCTCTCAGACTTGGCGGCTGCATCGTTACTAGTGAAACCGCTTGAGTGGCAGTCTGAGAACATCTGTTGGCGAAATTTCTAAACTCCCCCTGGGCTTCTGACCCTGGTGTGACGATTCAGACTGTCAGCAGGTTCTGCAAGCTCGGGACCCTGATGGCCGACTTTTCACTCCTGCTGGTGTGAAAAGGCTTCTGCCACTGCTCTGATCTTCCTGACTTCCCCATGTGCTGTGTGTCCGTCTGCAGGGTGAGCACGTACCTGCGTCGGGCCTTCTGTTACTTCTGTACTGAAGAGTGAGTTCAGTTGCAGTCGTCAGTAACATCGACATGAACAGCCTCTCCCAGGATTAGTGCTCTCATGTTGGTTTTAAGAGTGCTAGAGCCAAGGACATGGTCTTACTCATGCTCTGTTTAGTGTTTCAAGGATGACATGTTTGCACTGTCACCAGCAATATATGAGCACACCCATCAATTCTACCAAAAAGTCTCTGGGATTGCACTGTCTGGTCACCTCCCTTGTTGCTAGGACTAAATCTCTAGCACCTGCCACTTGGGCAGGTCTGTTTTGACTCGTGTTTGTCTCAGTCCCCATCTGGCCGGGTCCGCGGCAGGGTGGCATGGTGGAGGGTGTTGGGGAGGAGAGCCTCACATGGCGCAGTTGTAGAAAAGCAGAAAATCAAGGGAGTAGCCATCGAAGGAGATAGTGCCTTTCAGTCCCACCACAGTGACCCGGATCTTCCAAGCAGACCCACCTCCTAGCAGCAAGTCAGTGGTAAGCACCATAATGTAGTCACCTTCCAAAGGCCCTGCCTATGATCACACAAGACTTCAGGGGGACATCTAGATATAAACTGTGACATTCTGTCCCTAGCCCCCAAAAGACTTCTGTGTGTCTCTTTATGCAAGATGCATTTAGTCCCTATCTAAGAACTGTCAAAGTCCTAACAGTTTCAGCATTAGTGAAAAGTCCAGGTGCAAAGTCTCCTCTGAGACCTTAGACAAACTCTTACCAGTGAGCCCCTGTAAATATAAAAAAGAAGTGAAATGCTGCTGACATACTGTGGCACAGGCTAAACATTCCCATTCCAAAGGGGAGGAAAGGGAGATAGAAACCGGTGGGCTCAAAACAAGGCTGAAACCTAGGAGGGCAAACATTAACTCCTGTAGCTCCATGTCCCGCACTCAGGGCTGGCTGTCATGAGACGTGAACTCCGGAGGGCCTGGGCAGCCCTGCCTCTGTCGTCGCCATGGCTGTAGCCTTCAAGGCCTGTCTCTGCTCATTGTCTGCAGCTTTTCTTAGATGCTCCGCATTCCTGGATTCTCATTTCCCGGGGTCTTCACTGTACTTTTGGCTTTACTCTCGCAGCTTCGGGCACTGTCTTCTCAGGAGCACACTGCCTGGCCTCCCAGGCCTTCTGAAACCTGGGTGGAAGCCTCCCTGACCCCGCAGTTCTTGTGTTCTGCATGCCACTTGTCTTAGTTACTTTTGTTGCTGAGACAAAATACCAGACACCCGAAGTTAGGGGAAGAAAGGTTTATTTGGCTCACAGTTTGTAGAGGCTTCAGTCCACAATTGGCTGGGTCTGAGGCAGGATAGCATGGCAGACAGGGAGAAGGCGGCAAGGTAAGCAAGGGATGCAAGCAAGGGGCCTAACCAGCTTCTTCCTGTACCTTATATCTTATCCAGGCCGCTAGGATTAGGGTGGTGCTAAACCAATCAGTGGATCAATTTAGTAATCACACACCCTTAATCCCAGCATCACACACTCTAGATCCAGCTACTTCTTACCACATGAGGCTTTGGGGTGGGCATCTAGACACAAACCATACCACCAATAAAATGAGCACCACATGAATGACACCAGGGACTGCCACCAGCTAGCAGTAGCCAGGCCCCTTTGCGTCATGACTGCTGAGGACTCTGAGTGCCGGGGTAACAGCACTGAGAACCAAATCTGTGGCAATCAATTCCCTGGGCTCTCCTGGAATGGAGTGTCCTGGGGTTCTTTTATCAAAGCAAAGTCTTTAATGTTTGCAACTTTGAGTCAGTGAAGGGTGAGGTCTTGCTGGTTGCTTCAATGTCCTCGAGCCATCTTTTTTATTGTTTTATTGTAAAGTACTTGGCTCCTTCTTAATGCTAATCTTTTCAGGAACTGAGGTCTCCACTGTTCCAAAGGCCCCAACTTTGTAGGAGCTTCCTTTCTGGTGAGGCTTTGGGGGTACATCTGGATATAAATCATAAGATCCATAGTATTTTAAATTCATCACTCATTAGGAAATATCTGTTGATCTCTTGTGTACTGGGGCTAGCTCGATAGGTACAAAATGCTAATTCAACCTGCAGCCCTGATTAGTGAGGTTCTGTGTTCTTGTGCTTAGTGAAGTCCAGATCCTCCTGTGAAAATGATCTGCTCTTTTGCTGGTCAAAGTTAAAGAGAAGCTCTGTACCGGACAGTGGTCCTGGATGGTGGTTACAGGTGGCGAGGAGGGTGCTTTCTCAGACGTGTGCTCCTGTCACAGTGAGGGGAGGAGCTGGAACCCAGAGGTGACTCCCATGAGGCCAGCTGGAGTCTGCAGCCGGGAGCAGGGAAAGGGTAGGAGAGAGCCGAGTAGGCGCAGCTCCACCAGATGCGGAGGGCTGGGTCCTACGGCTGCCTGGAGGCGGTTGCCTCTCTATCAGCAGCCCAGTCCCAGCAAGTGGCAGAGAAGGCGCAGGAGACACAGAGCGGCCTTTGTCCTGTCCAGCGCTCTGCCACCACGTTACATATTGGAAGGAAAGAGAGGAATATGCCTCCAGGGAGGAAGAAGAAATGTCTGGAGGAAGCTTGGAGTGATAAGCAATTAATTTTTACCAGGAAAGTGAGTAGAGAGTTTGAAAGTTTACAGGTAAATAGTATCTTCTAAAATTGTAAATCTTGCTCATCTAATTCTGGTTTCTCTGGCTTCTAAACCATATGAAAGAAACAGGTCTGTCATTGAAAAATCAACAAAACTCACACATGGGAAAGCAAAATGAAATGACATCTTTTAGAGAAAACTTCAACTTACAGAAATCCTTGGAGCTGATAAAGCTAAAGCTGCTAATATTTAGTTCAGAAATTAAATGCAACCCCTCACCCCCGCAAATGTGGCCAAAGTTTTGTTTTATGATTTAGAGTAGGGGGCGGTCCCTTTAAAATTTATTCTCATTTTTTAGAAGCTAATGTCCTATGTGATTTTGCTTCCCCACTGTTGCTTTCACTAGCCCAGAAAACTGAAGAATTTTATTGGAAAACAAAACTGTTGGTGATTCTTTCTGGGCTTAATATTCTGCTGCTTCCCTAGAATGGGCAAAAAGTAAAAGATACAAGTTTTTTAGAGTTCATTCGCCGGAGGCCCCATTTGTATAAAAAAAAAAAATTTCAAAGTAAATTCAATTAGTGAATGTGTATTGCCTGAATAGACTATCTTTCTAAATTTAATACACCGAACATGACAATTTTGTGAGCAAACCGGTCTGTAAGCTTGTGTAACGGCCTGTAAGTCTGTAATTTTGAATAAATTTTTTAAAAAGTCTATATAAAAAAAGAGAAATCTTTGAAGCAAAATATTCTTGCATAGAGCTTAAAGCCAGCAAACTTTTGGTATAATTTTCCGATTTTTAGTTCCATACTCCAATATTTTGCACATAAATTCTGGACAACAAAGCCAAAGCAGGGGCCATCATAATCCCTGGCCTGAAATTATATTACAATGCTACTATAACAAAACATCATGCTGCTGGCAAAAAAGCAGACCCAAGTATCAGCGGAGCAGGTTAGAAGATGCAGAAACAAGTCCAAATATTCTCAGCCGCCTTATCTTTGACGAGGGGCCCGGAAAGACTATTTTATTTTGTCTTACCAGTCTCTCTCTCTCACTTCTCCCCCTCTCCTTCTCTCTCTCACCCCCCCACACTTACATACACATATACAATGAAATATATATCAGTAGTGCCATTCATTAGCAGTTCTGGTGAGAGATGAAGACAACATTTATAGGAACCTTGAATTCTTGGGGAAAAACAAATCTTGTACTTTTCACATTTGAAAACCACATAGACTTGTTTTGGGGAGAAAATTTAAGCGTATGAAACACCTTGTTAGTGTTCTTTATGGTTCTAAAGTCTCTTTGCTAGTTTAAGGAACATAAAAATACATCATCTCTAACTTACCGTGTGTCTTTGCAGAGCACAGAAACGAACTGTGGAGTCTGTGCAAAGGGCTTTCCTGCGGAAGGCACGTGTTTCTGTGGACGGGGCGACCGGGGCAGGCTTGGAGCTGCGGCCGTGTCCCCATTTCGACCCAGCTCGGTCAGTCCGTGTCCTCTGAGCCCAGCAGGCCCCAGCCCTTGTCCTGGGAGGCTGGTGTTGCCAGTGGGTGAGAGTCCCGTGAGGCGGTTTATCACAGCACCGTCCTTTGAATTCTGACCACGCGGGGTGTCCGATCAGTTTTTCACTTTGCACCCCGCCCCGGTAATGTCTGACAAGCCTGGCCTGCCTGGTGCAGAATCCCCTTACCTGAGATGGCCTCTCAGCTGCTTGGCATCTGCAGACCCGCACCCCACTCCTTGGAGCGAGTCCCCACGTTCTGCTGTATTTAGAGCCAGCCCAGTTCCACACACGGGTCCCTTCCCTTGGTGCCGTAGTTCCTGGAGAAAATCTGTTCTTATGGCTTGGCCTCACGTCGGGCTCTGGCTTCCCTCCACGAAGTCTGAGAGGAAAATGTCTTGAACTGGAGGGGCTGAGTGCCTGTGTAAAAGTTTGTGTGGAGCTGGGGAATGGAGATGTTGACGATAATTTTGATAGCAAATACAGGTGTGTGTATTTTTATTTTTAGTGTATTTTATTGGTACTGGGGTTTGAACCCAGGGCCTTTGCACTGAGCTCCATCCCCCACCTACTGTCTGTCCATCCTCAGATAGATAGCTTTCTGTCAGTCAGAGACAAGGTCTCCTGTGTAGTTCAAGCTGGCCCTTGAACTCTCAGTAATCCTCCTGCCTCAGCCTCCTGAGCACTGGTATTACAGGGGTGTGCCTGTAATGCCTGTCTTTATTTTTTGTTTTGAAACAGATCTTGCTAAGTTGCCCAGAAGGGCTCGAGCTTGTGACCCTCCTGCCTCAGCCAGCTCGCCTGGCTATGTGTTCTAGGCGTTAGGCCCTACAGAGGCTAGTTTACAGAGGAGTGGGTGGCTGGAGAGGGAGGGGCTGTCCTAGACCACCCAGCCAACCCGGCCGGACCTCCTTCATGAGGCCCACCTCAGGTGAAGCAGAGTCGTCCGTTCTCTAGCCTGGCAGTCCACAGCGCCCAGGAGCAGCAAGGGAAGGTGACCGCCTGAAGTCTTCCTAAACCGCGGCCCTGAAGGCGATTTGGCAGTTCGGAGGTGTGGCCACCGGGGGTCAGCAGAGACCGCGCGGCTGGCTTCCCCCGCCCTGCGGGGCTGCGGGTGAGAATTCCTCAGCTCTTACCATTCGCACGTTGCTCGACCGATTTATCTGCGAAGCTCTGCCTCAGAGCTTCTCCCTGAATCCTGAGGGATTCCCAGCCCTGTGCACCACCCTGACATGTTCTCAGGCTCAACAGCCTGCGCGTGCATGTACTGTTACCATCCCCCTCTACACAGGGAAACTGAGGCCCGGAGAAACCAGGATCCCACCACAGGAAAGCAACAAAACCAGGACTTGGGCTCGGGGCCTCGGGTTCTGCGGTCCACGCCATCCCCGGCTGGCCTGGGGAGAGAGCTGCTCCTGTCCCGGGACGCCAGCCGGAACCCCCCCAGCTGAACCTGGAGGGCCGGCGAGTCCAGGAGCCCTGCAGTGACGGGAAATCGTGAGCAAGGTGCCCAGAGACTGCCTGTCCTGTACGGGCCCCCGGCATGCTGGCCTGCCTGGGACAGGTCCTCACAGCCTGTCATCCCCGCCAGGTGGGACCAGGAAGCTTGGGTTAGGGTTAGGGTTAGGCACGAGGCAGTGCAGCGCGGTGCCGGGTCAGGCTGCCCAGCTCTGCGAGTCTCAGCTGCCGTGCTGGGCTTCCCCGGGGAGAAGAGTCTGGAGGACCGCACAGGTCCCCAGGAAGTGCGTGTGTGTTACTAACTCCATCTGTGTGTGTGACTGGGGTGCTAGAGGAGTGAACGGAGGAGTGACCCAGGCCCTGCCGGGTCACAGAGGCAGCATGGTACCTGCAGGCCCTTCCCTCTGTGGACACACCGCACCCCGGCCGGGCTGGCGGGTTAGCTGCACAGGCTGCTCCCTGGCAGACGCCCCGGCCCAGCGCAGAGCACACAGGGCAGCGCAGCCGGACTCCTCGGGCCTGGACGGGGCAGGACAGGCAGCTACAAGCGTGGCTGTGGGAACCGGACACTGCAGGCCGACCATGCTGTTTGCTGTGATAAGGTTTTTCGCGTGCAGTTTTCACAAGGTTCTGCCCAGTGTCACAGCCAGAAACCAGAGAGTGTCTGGGGATGTCTGCATTCCTGCAGCCAGGGTCACTGGTGGGGCCCATGTGTTATCGGATGGGTTCCGATATTTCTGGGTTCTTTCCCTCCTCAAGCAAAGAACTGAATGAGGGGACAAAAAGTAGTTCCAAAGTTTTATTTAAAAGTATAGAAAAAAAGGAAAATTAAGCATAACAATAAAATTGAGCATAACAATCTGCAGCCACCATCTTCCATGGAAGGGGAAAGAGAGAACTCCCTCCGGGTGGTAGAGAAGCCACCTTGCTTCAGGTGTTACTACTATTTATCAAAAGGAGTTCTCGTGGAAACTCACGAGAACTTCCTGCAGTCCAGGTGAGGGCTCGTGCTTGAAAATCCCACCTCAGAGTAACGTCAGGTGCAGGCCATTTCCCCAGGCCACGTTCCCTTGCCAGCCAGCCTTAGCCACACGCTATTCCTACCTCACATGCAGACTGGACTCTGTCCACCGCGGCCTCGGCTGCCCGCCTGCCTGCAGGGATTGATGTGTGAGTGCCCAAAGTCACTTCGTTTCCCCCTCTGGAGAAGTCTGCTGAGGTTCCTGGGTGAAGCTGCAGAGCCGACAGGGGCCTCAGCAGCACGGGGCGGAATGTCAGGAATGCCCAGGACTGGCCTGCTGCTGTCTGCACCCAGCCACCACATTGCCCCTGCTGGACGGTGGGCTCCCGGGATGGGCCAGAGACATGAGGCTCTTCGATCCTCACCTCCCATAGCCCAGGGGGCAACAGTGAGTGCCAAATCCCGTGTTCTGTGAACGGGGCAAGTCCTGCCAGGGATGGAATTTAGGTCCTGGAAGGAGAAGGACAAGAGGGACCTGTAGCCCCTGACTGCCCCAGGACAGAACCTGCCTAGCAAATTTCCTGAGGCCTACACTCCTCTGTTAGAGCACAGGCAGGCTCAGGATGGAGGCCCCGCCCGGCTTTGCCTCTGAGTTTTCACCACTGCATGCTTGGGCTGGAAGCCGCCACCTCTCCGAGGCTCCACTGGAACGCACCAGCCTTCCCAAAGGTGTTTAGCTGAGGGACCAGCCCTCCAAGGCTGAGATGTGCTAGCAAGTCAGGGAGGAGGGGCAGAGTTGGGCCAACAGGCAGTGGGGCGAGGAGGAGAGGTCGAGGCTCCTGGACACACCCGGGGTGTGCAGTGGCGCTGTGGGGAGATGCGCTGGGAGGCAGACAGAGGCATCTCCTGGGGGGCTGGGAAGTCCTGCACAGGTGGGCACTGCCTGCAACAGCAGGGCTGTGAGGGGACGGGAGGCTACTGGGGCCAAGGCCTCCTCAGGAAGGTGGAGCTGGGGAGTGTGAGTGTGAGCCTGAGCGCAGGCAGGTGAAAATCCCCTCGGGCCAGCAGGCCTCAGAGGCCTCTTGGTCTGCAGTGCTCTGTGACCCCAGGACTCATAGGGCTCCCGCAGCGGCTCTCTGAATCCACAGCTTGGTTTTCCAAACTCTTTGTAAATGTTATTTTCATGAGGTCTAACAGTTCATGAAATGAGACTGTATTTTGTTTTGTCATTGTGTGAAGCTGGACATTTAGGTTCTGCGTTTTTGTTTGTTTCTCTTTTTGAGACAAAAACAAAGTGATCCAATGTAGCCCAGCCTGGCCTTGAACTCATAGCGATTCTCCTGCCTCAGCCTCTCAAGTGCTGGGATTACAGGCATGCCATGGCCAGCTCATTTAGGTTCTTTGAACCCATCAACTGGTTATAAACAATGCCACAATGAGCATCTTTGTACCAAAGCTTTACCGCCTTGGCTACATTCCCAGAAAAAGTCAAAGAAAATGACTGTTTTTAGGGTTCTTGATTCATGATGCTAAATATTTTCTAAAATGGTTATTTCTAGCTTTCAAAAACATTTAATCAAGAAAATATTTTAAATAAAAGTACAAAAAATAAAGTGAATGGTATAATAGATCCTCATTCCTTATCTCCAGCTTTAATAATTATTGACACTTCAACAATCATTTTTAATCTTTGGTTTGGGAAGGCAGATATACCTCAATTTATTTAACCAATCTCTGATTGCTGACTGGGTTCTTTCAAAATTTTCACACTGCTTCAGTGAATATCCTTTGCACAAATCCTTTTTGAATTCCTGTTCCTCTTTCTTTAAGATAAGTTCTTGGGTAAAATTTTGGAACCAGAGTCTGCACATATTTTGAAATTATTTTTACGTAACACTAAATTGCTGTATAGAAAGTTGTACCAAATTATTCTTCTAACATTATTGTCTAGTGCTTCTTTGTATTCTTTTTTTATTTTTTTAAATTAAAAAAATTTTTTTGTTGTTTTTTTGAGAAATAGGGTCTCACTGTGTAGTTCAGGCTGGTCTTGAACTCGCTATGTAGTCCAGGCTGGCCTCAAACTTGTGCAGTCCTCCTGCCTCAGCCTCCTGAGTGCTGGGATTACAGGCGTGTGCTGCCACATCTGGCTTGTTCTCTTCTTTTACTAGTTCTTTTTCCTTCTTGCCAGTTTAGTAGGTAAACAACAGCATTTCACTGTTGTTTCAACTTCCATCTTATAATTCCCAAGGAGGTTAAATTTTATTTGTGCCTTTTGCCACTTACATTTTTCCTGTGTCAGTCTACCCCTGCCACTTTTTCCTTCGGTGTTTTCCTTGCTTCCTTCTTTGATGTGAAGTATCAATAGAGTCTCAGCAGGAAGCAGTCACAGGAAGGAGCATTTAATAACAGGACCATTTGCAAATTGTGTGCAAAAAGTTGAGGGACCCTAACAAGGAGCAGAGAAGTCGCTCTGGGCTGGCAAAAATCAGGGGCTTGGTGACACCAGGAAGGAGAGTGGTTCCAGGGGAAGGAAACCCCTGACGGAGGCCAGAGAGGAGGCAGGCGAAGGAATCACCCACGACCCAGAACCTTCCTTCCACCCTTCCATCTCTTGAAGGCAACTTCGCCTGGCCAAGCCCACCAGGGAGCAGAGGGCCAAGGGCTACAAGTGGTCCAGTGGCCTCCTGGGGTCCTAAACAGGGTGACTATTCCCCCAACTCATTCAGGAGTCTTATGTTAACAGTATTAAGAAGGTGGAACTTAATCCCACTATGGTGCGGAGACCTGGGGACCTTAGGAAGGGATTAGATTAAAGTTGTCATGCGGAACCCCATAAATTAATCCTGTTGGCTTTTTAAACAGTGGAGCAAGAGCCAGGAGACAGGTGCACCCCACTTCTCCCACCGCTACATGGCGCAGGTCGGGGCGGCCCTCCCCAGACCCTGGGCCTGGGCGGCATTTTGCTCCCGGCCACCTCCGTGAGCTGACCACACCTCTCCGTCCTGCAGGTTGCCCCAGATACTTTACCACAGCGTGAGAAGCTGACAGTCATCCTGGGGAGGGGGGGGCGGGTCTGGGGCAGACGGGAGGCGACCAGGCATCCAGAGACACAGTAGTTAATTTCTTCTCTGAGGTGTATATTTCAAACTCGTTTCCTCTGCGTGTGGACTTCCAGCATCATTTAGAACTTTGGACTTCAATATTTGTATGTAGTCACATCAGTGACCTTGGTGATACTTCTGGCGCCTCGTTCAGGGAAGTATCTCCCTCTTGTACGTGGTGTCGTCCTTCAGTCAAATGCAGGTTTTCCCCTCTAGAATGTGAAGGGGAAATAATTCTGTTTAAAAGACGCCCGTGAACAGGATTCCACGTGTGCAGCTTGACTCTTCCTCCTCGCAGGTCCTGTAGGCTGTCAGGGGAGCTGATGCTGAGGCGCGGGCGGGGGGGAGCTTCGTTTTTCTCTCAGTGCTGCCTGCAGAGTGGCTCTGTGGACTCAGCCGCTGCCGCTTGTGGGGACCGCTGCCAACACGCCAACGCCATCGGAGCTACGGCCAGGCCTCTGCCAGCCTGCGCCTTTCTCCTGCACCCCGAGGGAGGGCAGGCACCTGGTCCTGTCTCTCTTCTCCCCTCCTCTCCTCCCATCTCTCCCTGCTCCCGACAGCTCGCCTGGGGCTGGGGACCTGGGGAGGGACTGAAGGGGCTTACCCTGAGCGTCCTCTGTTGTTGCGGGGTCCACAGGTTGGCTCTTGGCCTTGGGATGTGTTTGGGATTCTTGCAAGATGCCCCTTTGCCTGCTTTGATCTGACTCAGGCACTTTCCAGTAAAATTCTAGCAAAATTCTCTCTTTCCTCTCCTGCCCCAGAAGGAAGCCTGCAGCCGCTGTCTGGCTGGAGTCCCTTCATGGTCCCACAGCCACCGGGACCGGCCCCTTCCACCCTGCTCACCCTGAGCCGTGTAAACTCCAGCCTGAGCCCCGCCCAGGTGCACAGCAGAGATACTTATGCTGAAGACTGCTCCCCTCTTCCATCTGCTCGTGTCTCCCTAAAGGGCAGGCAGGGGAGGGCTCGTGCACCGGGCTGTGCCAGCGCGGCGTGCCCAGGGTCTAGGGGAGCTCAGCAGAGAGTGAAGGGCGGGCTCTTCCTCCCGAAGAGGTTCCCGGCTCCCTGGAGGGGTCCCCGGGGCTCCCCCTCAGTCTGGGGTGCATTCCTGGGAGAACACATCTGTCCTCATCTACCTTTTCCTGTGCTGCTGCCTCTCCGGGCTTTTCTGCCTTTGGTGGAGGCGGGCGACGGAGCCTGGGCCGGCCGCGTCTCACCGTGTCCTTCTAGGCCGAGTCTAGTGGCTCTGCCTTAGGGCGCAGGGCAGTGGTCATCTGCTGTCCCCGTGCGGAGCGTTGAGGTCCTCGGCACAGCTTGTCGCTGTAAGGAGAGACCCCAAGGGCAGGTTCGGTGGAGGGCGGAGGGGCGATGACCGGAAGCCAGGCCTTGCCCAGCAGAGCCCCTTGGCGAGTGCAGGGTAGGGAAAGAAAGGCCCAACCCGTGTTTGCGGATGCGAGAGGGAGACTCCTGCGTCCCAGAAGCAGCTGGGCCGGGATTCCCTCCTGGTGCCCGTGCCGGGGATGGGAGGGCGGCGCAACTTGGGGCGATGGCGACCAGTTCCCTAGAGCCTCAGCAGGACTGTGCTCTGGAAAATCCTGTTCGTGTTCCTTCGGGAGAAAGCAAGAGAAAAAGAGGCTGCTGGTGCCAGTCCATTTTATGCGTCCACTTGACTGGTCAGACATGATTTGGGACGTGTCCGTGCCGTGGTTTGGATCTCGAATGTTCCTCAAGGGCCACCTGTTGAAGGCCTGGCCTCACCCCGTGGCACTACTGGGGGGTTCCTAGGAAGGGGGCATCCCGGCAGGAAGTGGGGTCCCCGGGGTGCGCCCTTGAAGGGGAGTTGGAGCCCGGCTCTTCCTTGCCTCTCTGCTTCCTGGCCGCCACACACTCCTGCCAGGCGGACCTGCCAGCACGGGCCCCGGGCACGGGGCTGTGTGCTCATGGACCGGAGCCTCTGGGACCAAACGGCCAGCAGGGCCTCTCTTCCTCTCACACTGTTTCATCACAGCCACGAGAAGCCAACGAACACAGCATCCGGGGTGCTGTGCAGGTCGTTTAGCCGGAGCTGATGGGGAGCCGACGATGGCCTCAGGGCGAGTGGGCCAGCAGGCATCTGTGCCCAGCTCCGTGGGGACTCTGGCCTTCTCGCGGCTCTCCTGGGCCTTCGGCTGCCTGCCGCAGACCTCAGGACTCGTTGGTCTCCACGGCCACATGGACAGCGCCTCGTGATAAAGCTGTGCGCACGCACGTGCCTGTGACATGCGTGTGCTCGCCGAGTTTCCTCTGATTGTGGGGACGTCGGCAGGATTCAATGGCTGGGAGCCGGGAGGCCGTCTGTAAGAGCCCATGACGTGCGAGCCTGTGATCAGCCTGGAGGCAGCAAATGATTTTGTTTCTTGTTCTTAATCGGACCGAGGGCCCAACTGTGGAAGGAAACGCATCTGTGTCTCGCTGTGATCTCGACGGCCGGCTCACCGTGCCGGCTCCCCACCCGCGTGCCACGGCCGCCTGGTTTCCCCGCGGGGACGCTTCTGTTCTCTGCCTGCGTGAGCTGTGTTTCAGTTGCTTTTCTCTGCAGTGGTTTGGAAAGGAGGTGTCGTGCTGTAAATGGGGTTAATTATCATCATTAGTTTTTGTTTTCGCTGCTGAACCTGTAATTACAAACCTGTCAATGTCCAGAACTGCACAGTACGTCTTCCTGCCGCAGGGAAGATGGAATTTAACGCCGCTCTGTCCTGTGTTTGCTCTCCCTGCACTCCTGGGTCCTTACCACATCTTGGTTTCTACCTGGCTTTCGTTCCTGAGGGCGCCCCAGCTGTCTGAGAGTTGCCCTGGCACTGCCCCCCACACCCTCTGCCAGTGTCTCTGCCGCCGTTCCCATTCTCCAGCCCTTCATTTCCTGTATTCTGTGTGGCCCAGAGGACACCCTGGAGTGATTTCTTCGGGAAAAGTGCCCAAGGGCCACTCCTGCCACACACTCGCCCGTTCCAGGGTCATTTCCCTTTGCACACATGGACGCCCTGAGCAACACCTGAGCCCGGGCTCTCCTGAGGACACCCCATCTTCAGGAGCTCGGCGAGTGGGTCTAGGAGGAGAGGAGGGGTGTGGCCCGGAGGCAGTGATGGGACACCTCTGTGCCTCCATCCTTCAGGTCCCCCTGGCTAGGAGGCCCCGGGTAGATCTGCTGCTGTCTCTGCTGCTTCTGCGCCTAGGACTCCTAGTGGTGCTCAGAACCACGCCTCTCACCCAGCTGCCCACAGCTGCCCTGGGGCTCCTGAAAACCTGGTGCGTGTCCGGCAGGTTGCAGCTTGCAGAGGGCGTGAGAGCCACTTCGCCAGCTGGTTCCTGGTGGCACGATGCTCTTGCCGCCGGTCCAGGGGCCACTCTGAGTGGCAGCCTATCATGATGTCCTCTGTTCTGTTTGTGCTCCAGTGTTTTCTGGAAGGAGGGCAAGGCTGGACTGGTAACACCCACTCCCCAATCCAGGCCCATCTTCTCTCCTCTCCTTTCCTTCGCTCACCCCCACATCAGCCTGGAGGAAGGGGCCTGCCAGGCCCCGTGAACTTGCTTCTCCCCTCTCTATGCTATTCCTTCCCCTACCCATGTCCTGGGCTTGGGAGCTAGGCGGGGTCGCATGGTGGCGCCCGGCAAGCCTGGCTTTGCGGCCTGTGGCCTTGCGGTGGCAGCAGGAGGGCAGAGGCTCCACCCCTCTCTTGTGCAAGCTGAGAACCGAATGTGTGGATAGCATGGGGGGCTGGGCGATGCTGGCCTGGGGGCATCTGGTGGCCCACTCTGAAGGAAGGGGTGAGTGATGGGCTGTGACAGGCACAGGCACTGGGCCGCCTTGCAGAGTGACATCAGGTAACAGGGTGAGGGGACAGGAGACCTAGAGCCAGTGGGGTCTGGGAGAGGGCCCAGAGGGGGCAGGTGACAGCATGTAGACGTGAGTGTTGGGTGCTTAAGGGCGCCGGTGTGCTGCTTGGGTGTGCCCTGGCTGTGGGGGCGATGTCCTCCCCTCTGCTGTCCCACCTCCCTGGGCGAGCTCCTCTGTGCCTCCCTCCAGCCCCTCCTGTACCACATCCTGGGCCTCCAGCTCCAGCTCCAGCGTGGCCCTTGGCAGGAAGTCCGAGCCAGGAGATCCGCCCTCCCCTGTTCTCTTGCGCCCTTTGAACCTCTGTGCCCCAGGCTGGCTGGGTGGAGCACATCCTGCGGTCTGCCTCCGTGGGGCTTGACTGTGTGCCCACCCAGTGCTTTCCACAGTGACTCCCCTGGGCCTCTGGTGACGGAAGGCGAGCTGCTGTGTATGTGGCCGCTCTGCTCTGTGCTTGCCGGGAGCTGTATCCCCTGTCCATCCAGTCCTCACACGGCTGCCCTCCGTGGCTCCCACTGCTCTGCTGTGACGCCTACTCATGGGGGACGTTTCTGGCTGAGAAGTCACTACTGGCCCTCCCCCATTGTCCAATCTGGTGGCCCAACCCACCTTTCCAACTCTGCCCTGATTTATGCCGGGCATCCTCGAGCCCTGGGCCAGGTCACTACTCTGCCCAGCGCCCCCAACCCCCAGCCACCTTCGGTCTCTTCTCTGCTCACAGACCTTCCCTGGCCGCTGTAGGTATTGTCACGCCTGTGTGACAAACTCGGCCACGCCACTCCCCGCACCCTAGCGGGCTCCTCTCCGTGCTTGGGGCCTGGCACCTCGTGTGTTTCTCCTGGGTGCAGCGCCTCCACAGCTGGCTTACGGATATCTCAGGTTATGGAGAGCTTGACACCACCAGTGTGGTACCAGCCCCTTCAGGTGGACTGGACACACACACACACACACACACACACACACACACACAGAGGCACACATGTGGGCACAGTAGGGACATAGAGTTTTTAAAAACCCCAGTGTATAAGTCCCAGGAGCATCTGGAACCGTCAGGGGAGGAAATTCCTGTGACAATGGGATTGTCTGCATTTCTGCTGTCCAGCATGGAGGGGCACGTGTGCTGCGGAGCGCTTGCTGTGTGGCCAGGGCACACAAGGAACTGAGCTTTGCATCGTATTTCCATAAGGAAACACTGTCTAGGTAGCCACATGTGGCTGATGGGCGTCCACGTGGGCAGCTCAGCTGTGGCCCAGCTCACCCTGTTCCGGCCCCCACCCTCCCGCACTCAGGCCCCGAGCCCCACCTCTACTTAAGGTGCCTCCACCTGCCGCAGCACCACCTGTTCGCCAGCTGGATCTGCACCCAAGTTCCTGCTTCAGCCTCCACGCTCCTCTCAGACACTGTGTTTGGTCTCTGGCAAAAGTGCCCTGGAGGAAGCAGCCTGCCCCCAAAGCCCCTCCACCCTGGGGTCTGGATTCCCCTGTGTATGGGGAGGCAGCGGCCTGCTGAGGCCTAGCAACACAGAGGACGCAGCAGGTTCTAGACCTGCCTGGCCGGGGAAGGGGGTCTTCCCTGCCAGTGCTCTTGTCTCTCCAGCATTCTGGGCGCCCTCTTGGGGCCAGGGAAAGCTAGGAGCTGGTCATACAAGTAGCTCTTGGGCCACAGACATAAGGGGCCAACAGAGGATGAAAACATTGATTTTACTCTCCTTAGATAAGTGGCTGAAAATGAGGAAAATGAAACAAGCAGACCAGACAGTGGTGTCCTTTGTATGTTTACTAAGGTAAGCTCAATTTTCCAAGCCAGAGCCGATGCCTCCGGCTCCAGGCACACTCCTGCCGAGTAGTCCGAGGGACACCCTCAGACATGACATTTAAGACAACCCTTCATTTCTCTGGCAGTGACTTCTTGAAGTGCATATACAATAAATAAATAGAAAATATATCTTTTCATGGCGATGCCTACAAGAAATGTTTACATATAAAACACATTATACATCGAACTTCCGAAAAAGAACCAGCTAATTCGGCAACAGGAAGAAGACAAGCATTTTTAAGGATTGCTGTTTTCCTTAAAAACCTAACTCTCTATCACTGACAAACAGAAAGAACAGCAAGAACAGTTTTCTAAGCCGTAAGGAAATGTGTGCAACCAAGAAAGCACCTAGTCATGGCTTCAAGAACACTTTAGGAAAGAAAATTTTATGTACAGATCCTGTAGTCTCAAACATATGTACAACTCTGAGAACTTTCCAATGGACTTTTTTTGAAATACACTGAGCCAAAAACATTCAACATTCCTGGCCATCCTGAAAGTGATCGCATCCTAAGTGGTTCACAGTGTGAGACCCTTGTGCTGGAAGAGCTGGGGACGACGCCGGTCAAGAAGGGCACGAGGTCACTGTAACTCCCTGCCCATTCGGCTCCCTGGAAGGGGTCCTTCCCCTGATCTGGGCCTTCGAAGCAGCCCTGTTGAAGAGGCGGGGTCCCGTTGTCACCTCCCGGCAGCTGAAAGGCCATTCGATGGGCAAGACCTCTCTGGCAGTCGGCTCAGCCTGGGGGTGGGCTCTGGGATGGAGTCTCAGGGCTGTGGAGGGGCAGAGGGAACTCGGACAGCCCTCTCTCAAGGGAGAGTTTGTGGCCGGGGCAGGGAAGGAGACATGTGCGCTCATGACCCCAGGGAGGCCACAGCAGTGTTCCCCAGCCCAGGGGCAGCATGGGACCCAGCAGGGCCCTGAGCAGTAGCTCTCTGGACTTCTGTGTGAGCCAAGGTGGCTCCAGGAATTTGTGGGGACACGGTCCACTGGCCTCAACATGGGACCGCATACACAGTAGCACCAAGGGAGTGGTCGCCGCTGCTGGGCACTGGGCAAGGGCTGGCCGGCAGTGTGAGCAAAGGAATGGCAGTGCAGGCACCACAATGCCGGAAAAGGGCAGCCAGGAAATGGCCACCAGTCAAAGACTGTTCTTTCTGATCCTTTTCTTCCCAGGAGGGGGACCAGACCCCTTTCGGTAAGCTCCTTCAGGGGCCTGGGACCCGGGGCCAGCTGTGAGGCAGCGATTGCTGGAAAGGGGCCCGGCTACCTTGGGCGCGTGGTTCTCCCCGCCCAGGGCCTCGCTGCCGATCGAAGACTGTGGACAAGCTGGTCCCTTGTCCTTTGCAGTATGAGCTCATGGGTCTCCCGGCTTTCTCTGCTTGGCTCTGGGAGATGTGCGAGGAGGCCCCAGCACAAGGGCCGTGTCTGCGGCCTGCTCTGCACCCTCCGAGGGCTGGACCTGCAGGCTCTGGGCAGCGCAGGCCTGGCTCAGTCCTCCCTGCGACCATCTCGCTCCTGCACAGGTCGGCCGGCAGAGGGCAAGGGCGACTCTGTAGTCACCTGATTGTGGCAAGTGGCAGCAGGAAGACCCCACTCCGGAGGCCACTTGCCCCTCTCCACCAACGAACAGCCCTTCACTCCTGCCGGCCCCCAGGCCTCTTCCAGGCACCTGCAGCTGCCCCAGCTCCATGGCCACTGGCCTCCTTTTCACCTCTCCAGCCTGTCGTGCGCGGGCACCAAGACTGCTGTCCCTCCCTCCGGCTGGCCCCTTCTGCACCACTCCACCCCGTGGACCCCAGCGCTCGAGTCCTGCGAGTAGTCCACTGGGTGGAGGGTTTCAGGTGCTGCTGGGTTCCAGTGCAGACTCCAGCGTCTCAGAACGGAAGGACCCTGGCCCCACGTGCCCTGGAATCTCCCGAGAGGCAGCCGGTCCCTGGCGGAAGCTGCATGTTGCAAGCTGTCCGCACGGCAGGGGCCCGTCCTTGCTCACAGCAGAAAAGACCTCCTCAGGCCTGGAACTCTCGTTCCTATACCTGTCCCCTGACACACTCGCTGATGACCACGGGATCCGCAGGTGACCCAGTCCTTCTCACCACATCCTCCCTGGGCCAGGGCTCCAGCCAAAGTGGACCTTTGCAGCCAGCACACACCCCTGCAGAAGAGGCACGGACCGGAGAGAAGCACCGGAGAGGCCAGCACCACCCCAGGTACAGGTAGATGAGCAGTCGGGGCAGGCAGCAGCACCAGAGGTCTCTGACGTCCATCCCTTTGCCGGCGGGGCAGAGCTGGCCTCCCTGGCAGCCATGCACGGGGCCAGGAGCCAAAGGTCCACGCCAGAGTCTACCGCAGTGGCAGCAGGGAGGCAGCCATCCTCACAGCTGCCTCTTCCTCACCACGGGGATGGGCACAGCTTGGAAGATTTTGGCGTTGTGCTCCTCAGTCCGCAGAGTCACCCAGGTGGGCCGGAAGCTGCCTTTGTAGCCGATGAACGCCAGTTTCTCTGGAAGGCAGTGATGAGTCATGTGAGCAAAGCCCCAGGGGAGAATGGCCATGGCCCGCAGGGCCCGCTCAGCACCCTTCCTTTGGCCACACAGGACATGTCCCCCTGGGCGAGCTCAGGGCCCAGCTGGGATGGTGCCTGCCTCCCTCAAGCTGACCTGTGGTCACCAGCAAGTCGCTGAGGCCCATGTCTCCTCTGTCCACAAGACCGCTTCCTGAGCTCTCACCTGTGTGGCCTCCTGGGGGCAGGAGGACCTGGTGTAGCCAGCCTAGGGCTCCAGACCGCGACCACTCACAGCACACCCCACTTCGCACTGCAAAGCCTGACTGTCTGAGGGCTTGAGGGTCCGTGTCTACACTCAGGTGTGGGCCGGCCTGACCCGTGGCACACGCTTATCGCCACTGGCGAAGTGCCACTTGACTTAGGTGACCTTATGCTTTTGGCAATGAGGTCACAATTGAAAGGACAGAAGCCTGAGGATGGTTCCAGGACTTGGCTGGGAAGGGTGCTTCCCTCCTCTTTAGGCCGTCTTATGCCCGCCTTGGCCAGCTGCCATTGTCCTGCCTCCTCTGGCCGCTGTCTGGCATAAGCATCCACGTGGTGGCTCGTGTCTCTCATACTCGGGGTGCAGGAGCTCAGAGCCCTGGCTTTGGATTAGGAAGGTTACAATCCAAATTCTAATTTCTAGCAAGTGGTTTCACTGTAATTCTGTGTCTTTGTTTTAAGTGGAAATAATAGTACCTGTTGTACAAGTTATTAATGAGCACCGCCTGACTTCTCTGTCCTGGCTGCCTTGTCCACTACGGCTGAGGAGTCTGGGCTGCTTCACCACAGACAGCGACCTCCATAAGCCATGTGGATTTTCTAGGCTTTAATATTCTCCCTCTCTGCCTATCTCAGAAGATAAGAGCTTTGGAAACTGCAGCTGACTGTACGAGTGCTGGATACTGATGCCCAACAGCTGGGATGTTGAGGAAGACACAGCGACCCCAGCCAGTCCGCATATGGGCACTGGGTGGGAGGGGCAGACAAAGCTATTTCCCTGATGACACTTCTGTTGAATAAAGGGCCACTTGTTGAGCAGATGGGTGAACAGCTCCAGCCATTTTGATGAGGGTCCTCTCTGGTCTGCACTCACTGAACCCAGCACGCTTCTTACCTTTCAGCCTGAGACCCTTGTCTGCCCCCAGCTTCTCCAGCACTCTGGTCCACGGGCCTCTGGTGACGTACCTTCCCTTTGACGCCATGACAACTATGGAGCTGAGCAAGAAGGGACCAATCAGATGACTGGAACAGGGAGAAACTGAGGCCAGGGACACGGCAGGATGCTGGCGCATACACAGGGCCTGGAGCCAGCAGTGCCAGGGTCTGGTCAGGGACCTGGGAAAGGGCAGCCTTTCCTGCGGCCGAGCTGACAGGCTCTTTCCACGGGGTGACGAACATCCTGAGCACCCTCCCACACATCTGGCCGCCATCGGGGCCCTGGCCTCTCCAGCCTGGATGCGGTCACTGCTTTCACACGTCTGTCCCCAAGCAGGACAGAGCATGTACAGAGAACACAGCACCCTGGTGTGTGCCAGCACCTGCACCAGACAGGTATTTCTTCATGGGGGTGTCGTCAGCCCTGTCCAGGTAGAGCCCACACAGCTGGGGCGGCAGGCACAGCCTGAACAGGTGGCAGGAGGTAGAAAGGGAACGAGAAGGAGGGAATCAAGGAGAGAGGAGTCTTTGGTCAAACTGTAAACCATCCGGAGCTCCTGACAGCCTGGAGCCAGGGGACCAGCTGTGCCAGCATCACCTGGAGCCACGGTTGGCTGCAGCTGGCCTTTGGAACCCGTTCAGGGTCTGAAGTAGATCTCCCTGTGCTAGCTCTCTCCCCGAGCCTACGCTTCTTTCAGGGCTCTGTGCTGCCCAGAGCCGGCTCCTCTGAGCTGCGGGGACAGTGCAACCTGGTTTGACATCTTCCTGGGAAAAACTCTGTGTGGGTTATACACTGGGCTGCCCTCATCCAGGAGCTTGAGCGAATAGTTCTGGCGCCCGAGAGGCCCGGGGGGAAGCGAGACTGGGCTTGGGAGGGCAGAGGTCGTGCCCAGCCCAAGGGCAGAGGGCAGCTCTGCTTCCCAAGTGTGGGAAAAGAGTCTCATGCTGCCCCAGACGGGGGAGCCAGCACCTCCCTCCTAGACAGAAACCAAACCGGGCCGAGCACATTGGGGCTTCCAGATTACATCTCCGGGGAAGCCTGCAGCCAGAAACCACAGTCCAGACATGGAGAAGTTGGACGGGCTCTGGAAGCCTAGCTACCTCGATCTGTGTCCCACTGGGAGCCCAGGGCTGGGGGCTGAGGCCGGTGAAGGAGAAAGGGTCTTCACGGTGGGCCCGGCTCTGTTCCCAGGAGGACATTCCCAAGGCTCAGCCTCCCTGCTGGGCGGATACAGATGTTGCCCAGAATTGCTCTGCCTGTTCCGGCAGGGGCCTCTCTGCCTGGTGCTGTTGTCGAGGCCGATGTCAGGCATCCCTGAACAGCTGCCCTCTTCCTGCCCTGGCCTGTGCATGGGGAGGAAGGGCTGTGCCAGCTGGGGCTTCCCTGGGGGGCATGTGGCTGCTGTACCCGGCTCCAGACACTGTCCCTGTGCCCCTACTCCTGCTCTTGCATCTGGTTTCATTTTAGGAAAAAGTCCTCTGACCAAAACAGGCATGAAAATTGCTACTGATCTCTAGGTGATACATGTGTGTTCCCCAGAGGGTAAAACTCATCCCTCCGTGCCAGTCTGCGCATGAAAAACCTAACGCTAAAGCCGCAGGGTGGGGACAGAGAGGAGCAAAATGCAGCAGGTGAAACCCGCTCTCCAGACTCTCCCGGGGCCCAGCTTGCCCAGCCCTCGCAGGCAGCACATGGAGATGCGTTTGTTTTCTCTCTTAAACTCTGACTAAGCATGTACTACATGCCGGGCGCCACATTATGCACGTAGATATTCCCCTAGGAGGTGGCTCCCACGCAACTTCTACACCCGTCTATCCAGCCAGGGCCTGGGCTGGAAATGCGAAGGGAGTGAGATACGGCACTGGCAACCAGGCATCTGCACGGATGGGACAGCAGCCGTGTGCCCAGTCCTGCTGGAGTGCTGCTTTGCAGAAAACCTCTGGTGAGACCAGAAGAGCCCTCACCAGGGAGGCGACGGGGTGCCAGACTTCGAAGGTGGGAGGCGCTACCAAAGATTGGCAAAGAGAAGACACGGGCGAGCCCGACACTTGAGAAGCTCAGACCGGCAGCCATGGAAGATGCGGAGACTGGAAGAGGGGGGCCACTAGGAGACTCTGCCCAGCGTTGGTGACCAACAGGGACGGCTGGGCAGGACAGAGCAGGGTCGTGAGGACGCACAGAGGCACTGACGGGAACTGTGTCAGGGCATGAGGAGAGGAGAGAAGAGTCACACGTGAAGCCCAATTCTGGTCTGGCTGCTGGATTAACGATGACGACTTAATCCAAACAGGAAAAGGGCAGGAGTGGCTGGTGTGGGAGAGGACACAGTTCCAGAGGGGACATCTGGGGGCATCTCCATGCAGCCGCTGGGTGGGCGTGTCTGGGCTTAGGAAAGAGACCCGGGCTGGTGGCGTGGGTCATGTTGAAGGGATGGGGCTCACAGACACATCTTCTGGATGTGCCACATGCACATGAGGGCATCATTGAGTGTGTAAGATGGGCAGAGGGCGAGTGCCTTCCAGTAAGAGGGACAACCTTGTCCACCTCAGCTTGACCTTTGTTCTCCACGGCCCTCCTCCAACGTGAGCATCAGCAGCATCCATGAATGCCAGCTCTCAGAATGCCCTGAGTTTCCCAAACCGGGAAGCAGTGACCGCAATGGCTGGGAGAGGGTGGGGCTCAGCTGTGTCCCAGCCAGACCCACAGACAGAGGCAGGGACTCACTTGTCAGGGATGGCTGCCACATAGCTGAAGATCTGCCAGGGGATGCCTTGTAGCATGGAGCTCCTGAAGGTGCCCTGGCTCACCACGTGGCCCTGGCGCCCGTCGATCACCACCACCTGGATGCCGTCTTCCGAGCTAGGGTATTTCCTCCCGTCTACCTGCAGGGCCCAAGCAGCACAGACATGAGGCTTTCCTGCCAGGCGTCTCCCGTGCAGACCCTGAATGCAGAGTGGCCTGTGCAGCTGCTCAAAGCATAAACCCCTTACTTCTCTCCAGCCCCCTGGAGTAGGTTAAATAGCAGACTCCAAAAGATACGTCCACTGGCGTCTGTGGAAGTGACTTTGTTTAGAATAGTGTCTTCCCAAATATACTGAATAACACATCCATCATTTCCTGTTAAAGATCTCAGGGTGAAGTCATGCAGGACTTTTAGGGTGGGCCCTAAATCTGATGACAGTTGTCCTTACAAAGAAAGGCAAGGGGAGACGTGAGACTCGGACACACCGGAGAAGCCACTGGAAGATGTGTCTGTGAGCCCCGGGGTGTCACGGGTTCCCGCAGCAGCTAGGAGTACAGCCTGACCTTGCCATTTGACTCCTGGCCCCAGAGCTGAGAGAGGAACTCGCCTCCTTTTAAACTCTGGATGTGGGAACTTGTGACGCCAACAGCCCTAGGAAAGCTACCACCCCAGGACACATGATTGACTCACAGGCCTGCCACTCACCTGGATGTAGGCAAAGTCGCTGCGCAGGTGGAAGAAGTGCTGCCCGGAGCTCTCCATTTTCACCTCCAGGAAGCGGTCCTTGGACTTCTGGAGAAGGCACACAGCCAGGTGGCATCAGTCTGGGTGTCAGGAGCCGGAGTGAGGCTCGGCAGGTGCAGAGGGCAGCCCTTGGGGTCTGGGCCACAGTGCACGGCGTGCAGGCCGTCGCCACTTACCAGCTGCGGCCCGTGGACCTTGGAGGGCATGGGCACGTCCACCACGGCCCGCTCAGCGAACCTGGGGTAGGCAGCAGCCGTGCAGTCGCTGACACCTGCATGCTTTGGGATCAGAGCTTTGATCTTTACCCTCTCGCAGCCTTTCACAGAGCAGAAGGCGAATTTCTCTCTCTCGTTCTGGGCTTTGAGCTTCAGGAACAAGAGCCTGTGCAAGGAGGGTGTGATGTTCCCAGAGCCTCCCCCTGGAGATGCAGCCCGTGTACCCGTGCCCGGGGGGACCCTTGCCAGCCGGAGCATGGTTCACATGCAGGAGGAGAGAGGAAAAGCATGCATATCGAGGAAAAAGATGATGGCAGTTGTATTGTTTTGCCAGGCACATGTGGCAAGCTGATGCATCATCCTATTTAAACGTCTGCCCTTCCCAGTATTATCACCTGGGTTTCCCGGGTGGGGAAGCGGCAGGGAAAGAAGGGATGTGGCTCGCCCAGGATCAGACAATTGGGAGGAGGGAGCTAGACTTTCCATCTCTTCACTGTGCCAAGAAGGCAAAGGCTCTTGGTCTTCCTAGCTCTGGTTTTCTCCAAACTCTCATTTATTCTCAGAATTATTTTAGAATTTATTTAAAATAATCATCATTGTGGAGGACTCTTGCCCTGTGTTACAGGGAGTCAAATTATGCAGGAGCCACAGTACTCACTTGGGAGTCACTATTGTGTCCCAAGCTCAGAATTCTCTCAGGTGGGCCCCCTCTGCCTCGGAAGACGTGGTCTGTGGGTCTCGCACACCCTGCTCTGGGAGCTGAACCCAGTGGAACCCACTGGCCCTGGGAGCTGGGCTGTGCCATGGTGCACGGCCCCTGGCCAGGACTCAGTGACAGACCAGGGCACACACTGGACTTGCAGAGGGGCTGCTTAGGGCACCCGATGCCCAAGAGGAGGCCCCTCTTGTGGTGCTTACATGGAAAGGCCCTGGAACTATGATGGTGCCTACTTTCTGTGCCTGCCCCTCCTGAGGCCTCCAGAGAGGGCAGCAGCTCGGGCTAAGAAGCTGTTGTGGCTTGTACCTAGATGTCCCCCCAAAGCCGCACACACTCACAGGTGGGCTTTTTGGAGGGAGCTGGATCTAGGGGGTGCAAATATGGATTGAGGGTGTGATAACTAAATTAGTCCACTGATTGGTTTAGTGTAGTTCTGGGCCTGGAAAATGGGAAGCCCCACTCTGGGTGTGAGTGGCATCACCCAAAAGGTTTGTAGGCTGGATGGGATAAAAAGGAGAAGGAGGCTGCTCTTGCTCTCTGCTTGCTACTTCCTGCCTGCCCTGCCATGGGCTGTTTCTCCTCTGAGGCCCTCTGCCTGCCACCCTGCCTTGGAGCCAGCTACTATGGACTGAAGCCTCTACACACTGTGAGCCGAACATTTCCTCCTTTGAACTGTGGTTGTTGGGTATCGTGTCTCAGTGATGAGAAAGTGACTAAGACAGAAGCCGACACAGAGACGGACTGTGTGTGTGAGGGGTGGAGGATGTGCAGGGGATGTGACTTCCTCTCAGTAGCACCCGCATTAGGTTTGCGTTCAGAGGGGCTTTGTGCTTCAAGGTGGCCCCATCAAGAAGCTGTGTTCCTCGCATGAAGCGGTCCCGAAATAAACCAGAGAGTGACACTACGGGGGCCTCAAGCTTCCAGCCAGAGCGAGCCCTGTGCCATCTGCACCCTGCGCTCCGTGTGGCTGGGCGGCTGTGGCGCAGCACTGATCTCCCTTGGGACCCCTGAGGCTGCCACTTTCTCCAGCCGGCTTTTGGGGGATAACGTAGAATGGGGACAGATTCCAGAGCCTCGCACATGCTAGGCAAGCTACATCCCCAGTCCTACCGCATTTTTAAAATTCTGATTTACTGCTTTCACTTTTTTTTCCTGAAACAAGGGGCTGGGGATGTAGCTCAGTGGTTAGAGTGCTTGCCTAGCAAACACAAGGCCAAGTTCGATCCCTGGCACCAAAAAACAAACAAAAAAGAATAAGTTTCTGAAATAAGTACATTCCCTACAATCCATACGTATACTTAATAGAGTGTTTATGTTTCCCCCAAGGCTGAACAGCTTTAGAGTGTCACCACTACACGCGGCATCAGCATTAGGCTTGAAGCACCTGGGAGGGTTTCCTGAACCACCTAGCATCATTTACCTGGTTGTTTTAGGGCTGCGGGGAAGGACACAGGGCAGTGTGAAGCCAGCAGGAGCCTTCTTACCCCGAGGCCTCGTCCCAGTAGTAGTGGTTCCTGCCGGGGTAGTTCTGCCCTAACTTCTCCATCTGTAGGGTCCGCATGAAGGTCCCCGTCTTGGATGTCTGCTTGAGCAGGCGATTGTGGACATCCGAGAGGATGGAGAAGGTGGTGCCTCGCGGGTAGCAGAGCCCCACTTGGATCCAGTCGCCCCTAGGACCAGAAGTGGGTTGGTTCCAGGCAAGGGTGGCCGGGGCATCTCAAAGAGAGAGACCCAAGAACTCCTGCACAGGGAACTTTGAGAGAACACTTGCTCGAGGTACTGATGGAGTTACACGGTGTGCCAGGACAGATCCGGGAGCAGGGGTGACTGCACCAGGATGCTGGGCAGCAGGAAGAGGTATCTCTCAATGGGGCTGGGGCTAAAGTGCACAGTGGCAAAGGACCCAGGTCCAGGCCTTCTTGCCATGCATGGTCCTGGGCCATGTTATCTCTTCAGGGTTCATTTTCTGCACCTGGTAAGTGTCTGTCTCGCAGGACTCTGTGACAAGTCAGCATGTGCATGGAAGATAACCGAACATAAATATATGAATTCCTACCCAGCTGCCCCAGCTCGCCACTTTCTCTCACAGAGCCTCAGTTCCCTTTGTAAACTGGCAGTAACAGCCGGAACTGTTGCCGTCTCTCAAGCACTTGGTGATGCCACAAGCTGGGGGAAATACCTGTCACACATTCACCATCTTACTCCACCTTCTGCACACTCCTGGGCTGCCATGCTCACCCCATCTGAAGGGGGAAGATCACCCGGGTCCAGAGAGGGGCCAGACTGTGTCCTTTCTCTTAGCTCCCAGACGATGTAAACCCGGGGCCCCTCCTGCAGGGCTCAGTGTGCTAACTGCGTCACCACCACAGGGACCAGAGGGCCGGCCCTGTCGCTGCCGCGGGGGCCGGCAGGCTAGCCTCGTCACCATTCTCTGAGCTCAGCCAGGCAGCCGTCCCCAGCCGCGCCAGTCTGGGCCAGTGCTCACTCACTTGTTGAAGTTGATGAGCCAGATGGCAAGTTCGGCAGGGGCTGTCTGGTCCCAGTGGATGGTGTAGCCCTTGTAGAGGGTGACGACAGGCTGGTACTGCTGGTAATGGGTGCTCCTGGTGAGGGCGCCCTCCAGGTGGAGAGGGTGGCTGGGGTAGTCATTCTTAATAATCTTCATCCGCAGATTACTGGTCTTGTAGGCCTGAATGTACATCTTTCAAAGCCCAAAAAGGAAACACACAGCAGGCTGTTACAGGGATTGTTGCAAGGGCAGCTGGCTAGTGTCTGGCTGCAGACACACTCTCAAGGCACTTTCTCTTTACAGAGCACTGTTCAGAGGACTGGAAAGTAAGATAGGCCAAATGAGAGGCTGTCTCTCTCTGCTGACGAATGCAGCCCAAGCTGTGCTGCGCCACGCAGCTGGTGCTTTCTGTGCATTTTCACCAAAGCGCTCCGTGGCAGTGCCCCCAGTGCCACCTTGTGAGGAGCTGCTTGGTACTCACAAGGTGATTTTTAGAAGAAGAAGGGGCGTGTGGAAGGGAGAGAGGACCTTTCCCCTTCCACTGCAAATGCGGCTCAAGCTTAGCGGGCTGCAGTTTCACCAGCTAAGCCTGCAGTGGGAGTGGGCTGGGTGTGTGCCTCCTCCCCTGCCTCTCTGGCTCTGGTCCCTTCGGCCAGCACACGGGGTGGCGGGACACTGGACAGGGCGTGTGTCTCAGGGACCAAAGAGCCAGCCTTAGTTTAAAGCACTGTCCCATTTTATGGCGCATCCTCTATTCGAAAGGTGACATCCTGTAGCTGTGGCTGATGAGACCATCACACCAACAAGGAGTGAGGACATTGTGCCTTCGGGAGGAGGCGTTACTGTGATCTGATGCGAAGACAAATGCCAACCTCGCCCTCGGGCGGCAAAAGGGAAAAGGTGTATTTAAGTGCGTTGTGAGCTACAAAGTGAAGGGACTTGATTAGTAGTAACCTACCAGTAGCCAGTTTCCACAACCTGGCAGGCTCTGACAGCCAGCCTGCTTCCACGGAAGACAGCAGTGTATCAGATGGGAGTGGGAGGGCTCGGGGCCCTGCTAGCGTGTGCGCCGTGTGGGTGCGAACAAGTGGGCTTGGCTGTCCTCAGGTGTTCAGGGCACCTCACCGGCCCTTAACTCTGCCTCTGCCTCTTTATCTCCTCAGATCACTCATGTTGGCCATTCTTTCCCGTCACCTCTTGGCCCCTGCCCTGTCCGCGGGTGCAGCAGAGGCCTCGCCCGATCCTCCCCGAGCTCCTGAGTGGGCTGAGAAGGTCCCCAGCTCCGGGCCCTGCTCTCTGCTGGGTTCTCAGCACCCTACAGGGGTCCCTCCCCACGCTCTGCAGCAGCTCTCTCTATGCAGGCTCCCTGCTGCCCTCCCCAGGCGGGCCTGAACTCCCTGCCCCTGACCTCACTTCCTGCTGCTCCGTGCCCACCGCTGCCAATGCCATCCCCTCCCACCCTGTCCTCCTTGCCGCCCGGCCCTTCCCCTCTGTCTGGCACTCACTCCCTCTCTCGTCTCTCTTCCACCCAACCACGTTTAGCTCTCTCTAACACCTAGGTCTTCACGGCCACAACAGCGATTAACACGCCTGCCTTGTCGGACAGTCCAAAGGCAGCCTTTTGGAACCCAGGCCTCGGGCACACCAGGCAAGTGCTCTGCCGCTGAACTGCAGTCCCGGCTCTTCCACCTTTTAAATCTTTTAAATTCTGAGACAGGCTGGTCCAGGCTGGGCTGGAACTTGCAGTCCTCCTGTCTCGGCTTCCTGAGTCGCTCAGATTACAGGTGCGCACCACCACACCGTGTCTAAGCTGGCGATCGTTTCTCAGGCCTCTTCTGATTCACTCACTCATTGCTATTCGGGCCTCAGCACAATGATGCTGACCAGCGTCCACGTCGCCGCCCCTCCCAGGCCTGTCCTGCCTACACTGTCAGATGGTGCCCCTCGGAAATGACACCAGTGTGGCTCAGGACCCTCATTTTTTATTCTAATCAATTTAAATTTCAAACCACAAGCAATATGAAATATTTTTTTCCATTAAGTGCCACTTGCTTGTTAGGGTAGGACCGCATTTCATTTTATCACAGGCGAACATCCCAAATGGATGGGCCTTGAACACAAAACGCATGGTGGGTTTTAAAGTCTTGAAACTGAAAAAAGACGTACAATGTTGCACTAATAATTTTTATATGGATCACGTGTTGAGATGATGGTATTTTTGAGTACACTTAGCCAGATAAAATATTATCAAAATGGATTTCTCTTATTTCTTTTTACTTTTCTAACATGGACACTAGAAAATCTAGCTTCACATGCACGGCTGGTATTCTATCCCGACGGCCTGGGGCTGGGGAGCATTTTATTCACATCATCTGACTCTACCCCACAGTCTTGCCAACATCATACTGGTTTTATAGACAAGGAAGCTAGGACTTGAAGCATTTTTCCAAGGTCATGGGGTTATTGTTTTATTTTTGTTTTTTGTTTGTTTTTTGAGACAGGGTCTCCCTATATAGTTCAGGTTGGCCTTGTACTCACTATGTGGCCCAGGGTGGCCTCAAACTCCTGGTGATCCTCTTGCCTCAGCCTTCCTCCTGAGTACTGGGGATACATGCACGCGAGCCACCATGACTGGTGGTCATGAGGTTGTTAAATGCCCGAACCCGACTTCAAGCCCAGCACTTGACTAGAACTCTAAGCACTCTGCTACAAAGTGTTTTGAATTTGATTTTGTGAAAATCCTATCGGGTGGTGGGGAGGGGAGAAGAATGAAACAGAGAAAAGAATTCCACATCCCTTTGTGGCCCAATGCAGAGTGGGGACACGGTTGGCACTTACGGAGTGTGTGCATGTGAGCAAGTGTGTGACAGGCTGTGCTCCTCACCTGTGCATAGTGCCCACTGCAGATGGCCCCTCTCCAGTCAGGGACATCGATGCAGTCCGGGTGACGCACCAGCCAGTTGTCCTCCTTGGTGAGGTAGGAGCCGGGGTACTCAGACACGGAGCCGTCCACATCGTGGAAGACAGATGTCTTGTCCCCATCCATGTCCAGCTGGTTGAACCAGGGCCCGGGCTCTCCGAAGAACACTCTGGAAGTGATCTGAACAGAGCCCAGGAGCGTCAGGCAGGGCCGGAGACAAAGGGAACTGGGCCGTCAGGGCCCGGGGCGGAGTTTCCCATTCCCACTGACTTAGGAGCCAGCCAAACCAAAGAGCTCTTGGGCATCGCAGGAAATGCTGGCTGACTTCAAAGACGGGCAGGAAACAGTCAAGGGTTCAACTCCCAGCCCAGCAGGCAGTTCTGGCTCTGCTCACTGCAGGGCGTGTGCTACGGGGACATGGGGGGCTACGCCGGAGCCCAGGTGCAGGCACCGCTGGGACAGGATGGGGTCTTGGAAGGCGTGTGAGTGGGAACGGGATGAGAGGCACGGGATGTGTGTAAGGGAAAGTGCAGTTGGATGGCGTGTGCGTGCAAGAGCATGTGAGTGTGTGCACACATGCATGCAAGAGCACGTGTGAGTGGGGGGTGTCAGGGCAGTCTCGTGGCACAAGCCTTGGGCATTTGCAAGGCTGGCCTGCTTTAGGCCAGCAGTGGCCCGAGTGAAGACACGAATAAGTCAGGTACCACATTTTTCTCTCAGCCAGCAGTGACCAGGAAGAGAAGGAGGAGGAATGGGCCTGGGAACCCGCGTCACCCGGGTGCACGGCAACTCTCAGGCGTTTCCCAGCCCCGGGCTCCACCATGGCAGAAGGCCCCTGTTTACACTCTGCTCTTAGGTGACAGTAACCAGAACACTTGGGTGGAGACCTCCCTTGGAAGTTGCTGGGTGTTGGATGGTCTGTGCCAACTCAGGTGGCCAGTCACAAGGCCCTGCGTGGAGAAGCCTTGGAGGACAGCACGGCCTGAGTCTGCCATGAGGCCCTCCTCACCCTGACTTGACCTGTGGCCACCTGGGCCTGTACTTTTCCAGCTGGGACGGAGAGCAACCAGGCTGTGGCCCAGCCTACTTAGAAGAGGCCATTCACACCCTTCGGGATGGTGCCAGCCCAACCCCCACCCCGGGGGACCCATGAGTCACCACCCAGTCTGCTATTCAGGAGCCCTGGCGCCTCACGAACCGGGACGTCCTCGAAGGTGATGCCAGTCACATTGTTGTGCGGGCAGCTCTGCCATGCGTTGTTCAGGCGGAAGGCCAGGGCACTGGTGTGCCGGCCCTCCAGGGCCACGAACTTCCGGAAGGTGCAATTCTGGACGTTGACAGGGCCGTCGTAGAACTGGATTCCTCTGATCGGAAAATTCCTATGGAGTGAAGGGAGCTGGATGTCAGTCTGAACATCACTTCATTTCCTCTTCTGAGGTGGAGGTTAAGAAAGACTTTCTGGGTAAAGCCGTTTCTGATCTCTACCTCCAGCAACTCCTCCACCCCAAATCATTAATGAGCCATTCATTAGTTCACTGAGAAAGCATATGCAGAAACAATAAGTGCCGGCGAATGATTGCTGCATGAATGAATGACCGGATGGGTGGATGGGTGGGTGGTGGATGGATGGGTGGGGGGG